>OVAN01002163.1:0-35144 GCA_900406275.1 Anastatica hierochuntica | reverse complement strand
ACATCTCCAACACTAAGAAGACTGTTGACTTTTTCTTTGACATCATCAACGTTAGTAAGCCATAGCCGAACTTGGGCAAGTCTTTGTAGACCACTGTCCTCCTCACGTGTGACCCTTCTTAACAAATCTTCTTGCTTAGCCTCAAGCTCTTCCATGGCTGTCTTCAGAGCCACAAGATTCTTGTTGAGATGGTGAATGTAACCTCGTTTCTCGTCTAGGCACCCAAATACTTTATTAACACAAGGATCACAAGGTATCGAAAAAGGGTTACCCATTTTACAGAGAAGGAAGATATCTGAAATTTTACAGATCTGAGAAGGAGAATACAAAGAGTAACGAAGACAAGAGAGGATACAGATAAATAGTTTAAGTTAACTTTATTGGTATAGGAGAAAGAGTGAATTACAAATAAGACTCTTTCTTTGTTTTTGATCATTCACTGATTAGTTACTTAACAGTCTTAATTTCAAATTTTATTCAATCAGAATGGAAATAGATTAATTTAATAAGATAAAACTTTATAAAAAGTTTGATTCCCTGTAACGCAAGTATTCATTTCCCAACTCATCTCCCTCCATTTCAATTAGGGTGGGCGTTTGAATATCCGTTCGGATTCCATTTGGGTCTTTTCGGGTTTATGATTTTCGGATAAACATAAATTTAAATATTTGAGTTACTCACTAATGTTTTGGATACTTATTTAGGGTCTACTTATTTTGGGTATATATTCGAATTTTCGAGTATTTTTGTGCACTTATTTGGGTTGGTTTGAGTTCGTATTTTTATTTTCAATCTTTTTATTTTATCATTTGAGATTAGAGAATGAATAAATGAATATATCAAAGAATTAAGTTTTTTCCAAACATTAAGATATTAAAAATACTTTCAGCAAAATAAACCTTACCAAAAAAGTAGTGTCCAAATTACATTAAGTTATTATATAATAAAAGGCCCCGTTGATTCCGGTTGAATCATTCAGTGGGAGACAAAGAATACTCAAAAAAGAAATGTTCAAATTACTTATTTTTAAAAGAAAAAAAGTTACTATACATAGTAAATGGCCCAGCTGAATTATTCAGTGGGAGACAAAGAAAACTCAAAAAGAAATGTTCAAATTACTTTTTTATAATAGTCAACAAAACATTGCTCAATTCATATTAGTCTTTGAGAAAGGAAGCTTCTGGGAGAAAGAGAAGTTTCCATTCAGTTTCTTGGAGTCTTCTCTACACTCTCTGCTTCACTTCTTCTTCTCTTAGCTACAATAGAAATAATGAGAAAACACAAAATGTATGATATTATGTTATAACAACATAAACTAAAACCAAATTAAATTCAATCTAATAAATATTTGATTTTTCATTCAATTTTAAGCCTTTTTTCCTTCCAAAAAATTGAACAAAAACTCAAAGTTTGTGAACGAGTGGTTTGCTGCGGCTATATACAGTTAAGTCATATGGCTTTAGTTCTTGACATTAAGTTGCAGACTTTGTTAACTAATTTCTCGATAACATCGATTTTTTTCCGGCCTGTACATGCAGTTTGGAAGCTGATTGCTCCTATTAAGAGACAGTCAAGAGTTCACGATCAGCCTCAGACAACGGCTGTTGAAGTCAGCAGATAGATTAGATGAAACAGATCAAGAATCATTGAAGCAAAGCTTGATTCTCCATTCATTGTAAACTTTTTTTCTCGATCCAATGTACAAACTTCCGCGAAGTTGGAGTAAAAGAAAGGCCGAAACCGGAATCTAAGAGATTCTTGAGTTATTTCAAATGCTAATAAGAGTATAGAAACCATAACAATACTTGAACAAATTGTTTACTAAATCTAAAAGTTAGCAAAATACCTTTGGCTTTGCTCTACTCTGCTTTCAGCTACTGAATCTTACGACTTAAGCATATCCTGGAACAAACCAGAGACTCTCGGATACTGAGTCATCTAATGCTTTAGGCCATGTGATTGTACTCGTCGCAAGATCGAAAACTCCTCCACACTTGATTCGTTCGTTGGGAGGATACAAATAAGCACTAACCGAACAAAGGTCGACATCAAGGAAACAGATTGAATCACTCTTGATTCCAACTTCATTAATCTCTTTGACAGGTGCTCGAATTGTGACACCATGACCAAATATCAACATCTCACCTCCAATAGAATCAACTCTTTCCCATTTACTACTTTCAAAATTCATCTTATAAACGCGTAGCAAACCTTCACCTTCTACCCTTCTAAAGCTCACAATGATCAAAACCTCTCCTGAATTCGTAATCGCTACTTTTTTCTTCCAAGGGAACATCCCCGGTTCCGAAACATAAGAGACTCGCTGACTACAATGCGGGTTTCGTTCGCATAAAGAATCTCCAGATAGATCAAGAATCTTGATGTAGTCACCTAATGTGAGTACATAAAGCTTATTGCCTTTATAAGCAACATCTAAACAATGTATACCTTCAAGCTTCCACCAAGAATCATCTCCTTTCTTGTTCGAAAAAAAGTAATGTTGTTTACAACTCCAAGCTACAACATAGTCCCCTGTTCTCTCATTCATCCACAAAGCAGCCACCTTTCTAGAAGAGACGATGTCCGTGCGCTTTATGAAGTCTTCCCACTCATCTTTCCTCTCGAATCTCGCTGATTCGCAGAGAATCGAAGACTCCATCGACGGAAGATTGATCCTTTCTCGAGTAAACACATTCAAAAGGAAGAAATTTAGACGAGGGTCAACAAGCAGAAGCCAATTGCTGCAGCTAGCTAAAACAGAGCATTTGGAGAAATCGATTCCGGGATGTTGGATCTCGTGAGTTTTGTCTTCTCCGGGATCGAACAATGAAATGGAACTGTGGTTGAAGAGAATCTTCCATGGATACAGTGGTCGCTTACATGTTGTGGAAACAGAGTACCAGTTTGAGCAAATGGTTCTTGCTCGATGATAATCTTTACGGCTTAAGCCTTCGAGGATTGTTCGCAAGAGATCGGGACAAAGCTTGGACCAATCATATCGACTCGTAGACATCTTCTTCGTCTCTTCTCGGTCTCTGTTCTCTTCCTCTTCCGACAATACTTTAATGAGAACTAGGTTTTGAGTTTGGACCGGAAAAAAAAATTAATGGGCCGAGATTTGGGCTTAAGCTTTTGCCAATGGGCCGAACATATGGTATCCATTCGAAACCGAAAAACCGAACCGAAAGAATCCGAGAAAAGTCGAATCGGAATGATTAGAAAATAGTCGAATGGTTCCAATTTTTGAGATCCAACAAAAACGGAATCAAATTGGAACCGAATGAATAACTGAAAAAACCGAAAGTATCTAAAAATAGTTAAAAATATTTGAAAATACTCGAAAATACTCAAAAAGAACAAAAAAAGCTTAAAAATAATATCTAAGCACTAATATCCGAATGATTACTTAGTTCAAATGGAATCGAATTCGAACTGAATCATAACCAAACTGAAATATTTTGAGGAACCGAATGGTTTCAATTTTTAAAAACCAAAAACCGAATAGAACTGAAGAACCGAACGCCTAAGCCTAAAGATTTCTCTAGTATGGTGTGTCTTGCATGGGATCAAACAAGAGAGAATTCTAACACTTTATAGAACAAATTGTGAACATATTCTTATAACATTTTCTAGATATTTTCAAGTCACAAAGCTTCAACAAACTCATAAACATCATCATAAGTCACATTAAGCAAATAAAAGATTGGCAAACTTTTATTCAAATTAGAAAGTTTTAGAAATTTGCAGGACTATCATCGAGTTGTTTCTCATCTTCAATCTCAACTTCAAGAATCTCAGGGATCCTCTGTTTCAAGTAGTTACCAAGTCGAGCTAAAACCATAGAACGTGTGTGCCAAAACTTGCCTCGTAGACTAATTGTAACGAACGGACCGTCTAATTCCACTAACTCTACTTGTCCTGTTATCCCAACCGATGAATCGAAGAGTTGTGCAAGCTGCCATACATTAACCATTAACATGAACTAAGGTAACTTCTTTAACAAGCAACAATACTCTGTTTTTTTTTAACTCCCAAAGAACCTGAAACAGAGCATAGTATCTCAATATTGCTTTGGAAGTTGGAAACGTTAGCTAATTCGACATAAATTTTAGATCTTTCTCGGATTAAAGTTCCGATGAACCGAGTTACAATGTGACTGATCGAAGCAGAACCAAAGTGAATGGCACAAGCCACAAGGGTCATAGAGAGGCTCTGAATCTTGAATTAGACAAAAGGGTAAGAAGAGTAAAAGGGCTAACCTCGACGCGAGCATCGGATAGAACCATACGGATATTATCCTCCGTTAAATCCAGCGGCGGAAGAGGAACTCCGCCGCCGGATACAGCTTTCACCGTCGTTACTAGTCTTGTTCTTGATTTCGCCGGTAAGATCGTTCTTGCGTACGCCTGAGTTCTCATTCTAACATTGTTGAACCGTAGAGACGAGCCGATCCGGTTAGTTCCGGATGGAAAATCCGGCGAGTACGCACGGTGGTGATACGGAAACGCCACCAGTTCCATGGCCACTCTACACCGTGAGATTTGGCTAAGGACTTATTGATCATGTTGACGATGACGTGGCGAATCCTCAGCCAATTATTTTCACCTCAATCAAAATGAGTAGATATGTGGGCTTTAGTATTATGGGCCTAAGTGACCTTTTATAAAAGCCCATAAGGTTATACAATTAGTATCATTTACAAAACTTTTTTTTGTCAACTTTTTTTTTTTCTCTGATTACCCGGAGGTTCGGGGCCCGTACGTCTCCCGAGGGCGGGGCCAGTCCATATAAAATCCACTCTTCAGATGTCAGCCCCTCCTAACTGCCGCCGAGATTCGGACTGGGGATCTCTCGTTAATATCACGAGGTCCTTTCCAGCTGAGCTGGCGACCTCTGGTTTTTTGTCAACTCATTACGCACAACACATGCATGCTATATATGATCCAATAGAAGAGAAAATTTTCAAGTAGAGTTTTAGGTTTTCTTAAATTTAATTGTAGTGTTAGGAATATTGATTTTAGTCAGCATAAAAAATCGTAAAATTTTAAGTATTATTACCGTTTTTATGTTTCTCACAGACGTTACAGTGAAATACAAGTAACAGAAATGAAAACCAAAAACTAAACGACACCAAAATACAAGTAAAAACACAAATGCAAACACAAACAAAACTTAAGAATCTAATTGGAAGACCAAATTATTATTTGTGACTCTAGACACCAATATGTATAAATAAGGAAGAAATAAACATGAAATAAAATCTAGAAACACAATAGAGTGTAGTTGAATATGAATGATGGTGTCTTTAGAGAAGTCACATGACTCACATGGTTACAATTGTAAAGTTGAATAAATGTGAAATAAGGTGACCCATATCATATCCATTTGCTAAATGTATAGCTATAATTATTGTTCTTCTCATGAATATTTTTTCCACTTACATGATATATCATATATGTATACTTATGACTTAAGATTAGGGTTGCATAACATTTGAACTATATACAATGTTCTTCTAAATATTACTCTAAGATGACAACTTGCTTATGTAGATATATAATAATAATGTGATGAGAATAAGAAAAAAATAACAAGTTGGTGATGCGTTGATAGAACTATAAACTTTATAATACAATAAAAATCTTAACTTATTGACGCCTGTTGAGTCAAAGCTTGGGAGATCTAATCTTCAAAGAGCTTCTAAGCAACTTCGATTACGATGTTCTCTAAAATTATATAGTATGTAACTTGATTTTTTAACCCAAAAAAACTTGATTAACATTGAACATAACGATACGTAATCGTTAGACTCTTGTAGCTAATTTTTTGGTTTAATAGTAGTAATTTTATTGCTCGAGATTGATAACATTTAAAGTCTTATCTAGGGATTGATGCATATGTGAGATTATTTTTTGATTATTTCAATACTTTATACATATAACGTATACGTATTGTCTCCATTTTAAGTTATCGTGTCAAAGAAATTATTCTAAACATGTATTCCATTTTTTCACAAATATAAGAAGAGCTTAAAGTTATTCTTTTCATCCTAATTTTATAAACCAAATTCAATTATTTTTTAGTAGGGCATCGAGTCAATTTAATTATAACGAGTGAACCATCAAGATCAAGCTTACCATTGTTTATTCAATGACGTTTTGTATGTATTAAAAAATATTTTGTAGGGTAGATTTGATTTCCAAGATCAATTGTCATGAGTTCTCTTTTACTATAAAAATGATGATGAGAAGATTATCACGGGTCTTATTGATATTATGTATACAATATGATATGTTTTATAGGAGATATGATATCAAAAGATTCAAAATTAATATATCTAAAACTTTGTGGCCGAGTGGCAAAGAAACGGGTTCGTGACGTTAACACGAGTTCCATGCTGCATGAAAGTAAAACATATTGTTTTTATAGACATCCACACTAGTATAAACCCTTATTTACAATCCATTTGCAAATCCGGAGGATGAACCGAATCTATCCGTGTATGATTTTTTTCAAAATTAGTTTGGTCCGGATCCTACCGAATTATAAAAAAAAAACCAATATACAATAATATAAACGTTTGGTGTAAAGATTTTTTAGGAAAAGCTAAAGATTTTACATCAAAATATCTCATTCCTAACTTGTTGAAGTAGCCAATTCAATTCAAACGAATATGCATTTTCTCTCCATTGAAATATTATTAAGAAAAAAGGGAGAAGGAGAAAAGTAAGATATGAAGTGTGACCAATATAGCTCCTAGTGCATATCTTTTCATCTTTGCCAAACAATTTAAAATAATGTCAAATATCACCTAACTAAATATAATTTTGGTTGGATATACATAAAGAGTTATAGTGCATATAGACCTACCTACTCGCAAGAGAAATATGTCTTATTATATCAGAAAAGTGATGAACAAAAAGAAGTATTCAATAAAAGTTTTGAAGCGAATTTTCATATGCATACCATAAAATATACAAATATTAACGGAAGGTTCTAACTCTGGTGGTAAAGGGTTTACGGCTGTGAGTTCCGTCATTTGGGTTCGAATTTCGGCCTCTGAACTTTTCACATGCGGTTTTTACTACTTCGGGAACGACGGTTTGGAACTATCCTTATGTAACCATCGGTCTCCTGTGCCTAGTGGCGGAGCAAGAATTTTTTTAAAACACCCGAGTTATCCAAAAAAAAGTATACAAATGTTATTTTAAATGTCTATTAGTCAAAATGAAGATTTTGATTGTTACATTGCATTATTAGTTAATATTGAAGGTGGAATCTCAACCTAATTTCACATGCATAAGTAAACTTGTCAGCTTATGACATTCATCGTTATTTATTTGACGGGAGAGAGAGGTCAATATAAGAAAGCATTCGCTATTATAAACACTTTCTTCTAGTCGAGATTCATTTGGCCCTGTGGTAAAGGTTTTGGTGCTGAGTACTCAGTCGTCTGGAGTTCGACTCCACCAAGTCGCGATGCCCTGCATCGTAAGATTTGGCTATAGATCGAATCTTACCGGTCCATCCGTGTCAAAAAAAAAAAAACACTCTCTTTTCCTCTCCCGCAAAATCCTCTAAACAATATCAAGACAAATGCAAATAGATTTTTTGGATAAGACTATATGTTCTCTCGTTTCTGATTATTCATCATTCACTAGTATGAGCCGAATGTGACGCTCACACTCAACATAAAATATACTTATTACTTGTGAAGAAAAAGATATTGGTGGTGGAAAGAAAGGTTATGCACTAGGGAGATTCATCTGAACTATTTATCCAAGTATCATGCACATTTTTAAGAAAAGTAACCACTTGGTTTTGTTAATGTTTTAATAATTCTTCTTTTTTTTAATTTTGCTGCCTTAAATTTTGTTGTAACCATTTATTTATTGTATGTTTTTTTTTGTCAACAAACGGATCATAACAGGCCGGTCCGATAGTTCATTAAACCCCACATATTTCTTTCATTCTGTGGTGGACGAGTATCGAATCAGTACCTGAGAATTGGCTCTGGAAACTCAACCACCAAACTGCAATGTCCTCGGTTTATTTATCGTATGTATAAAAAAGAATGATATCAAACAAAAGATTTATTGGGGTCCTCTTTTGAGTAAAAGGCCCTTTATGTTCTTATAATTTAATCATTGCGTGTCAAGCAACAAGAACCTCCTAATGTGTATTTAACAACAAAACACAATCATCCTAAGGTTTAGTGTTTATCTCTTTCTAAAGTTATAACTTAAAATCCCAAAATAATTCTAATTAAATTCAGTGTAAGTTTAAGTTTTCAATAGTTTTATGAAAATTTTAGGTTTTTTGGATAGTTAGCCGATTCCAACACCAACTATCGCTATCGTGATTTTATATACATAAACTTTAGAGATATGTTAAATCATACTCTTTCTGTCCCAAAAAGATTGATGTTTTGAGTTTTTTTTCTTGTTTCACAAAGATTGATTTTCTATTTTTTTAACGTACTTTTTGTCATTAATGTTTGTTCTTTCAAAAAAACAAATCAAATTGTAGTGTTATTTGTATGGTTTATTAAATGCAAATTTTTGGGTAAAGACAATATTTATTAATTTTTAATCTGTGTGCAAAACTCGGAAAATCAATCTTTGTGGGACGGAGGGAGTACATAACACATAATATTAGTATAATGTTTTCGCAACTAAAACTCTACATAGAAGTTTTGGTTGTAGGAAAAATAATTCAATAAATTTTTTTAGTATTTCTTTTAAAGCATTTTAAAAGCTTCTTATTTTAGTTTTTTTATAGCAAGATTTTATTTATTTCTTGTTAAATTTTTTTAAGTAGTTGACAAATAGAAAAAAAGTTTGGTAATTCCACATCGGACGGTTGGTATGTGATTATCTAAGTAAGATCCTTTTCATTGAACAGTTTATTCACGATGGTCACGTGGGACCCATATTCCCCAGTCCCAATCATATTGTCCTTTTCAATACGGCAACGTTTTGAACAATAAATACTGAAAAGGATTTTTTTTTAAAGCAAATGTTCTTGGCAATTTTGTGACCAAAAAAAAAAATGTTCTTAGTCAATTCTAAATTTTCGTTCAATAGCAAAATTACTTTGACTCAAAGCAATTCTGTAATAGATTTCCATGTAATTAATCCTATAATTTTAGAGTTTAAACCAACACTAATTCATTAAAAACCATTTTAATCAACACTTCTTCAAATTTGCAATATCTTAATACTATTAACAAATAAAAGTGTATAGAAAACTTAAAAATTTATCTTTTTAAAACATTTTTTCTTAAAAAGAAAATAAATACAACGTATGCAAATTAATAGAGGCAAATTTACACAAAATCTTAGATATGATGCAAGTAGAGTCATTCGTCGGTAATGTAATGTTGTAGGTAAAACACGAAAAAAATTGTCGGATGAAAACTTATCGAAATATTCATACAATAAAAAAAAAGGAAAGAGGGCAAATAGTTAATATTTATTTTTCATAAAAAAATTTCAATAGCTTCTGTTCAATATCAAAAAATAAAAATTCAATATCTAAGTATGGTTAAGAGATGAAAATGTTAATTACGTAAGCTGAAAATTTCCATGAAATGAATATTTTCGACGACTAATAAGAAAATATTTTTGGCGGAAATAAAAAAATTTCAATCACTTTCCTTTGGCCCAGAAAAGTTTTCCACTTTACAATATTTTTTAATTTTCCACAACTTCATTTTCAATTAGAAAATTGATGTTCTTGGCACTGAAGAAAATGGCCAAAAAAAAGAAGAAAAGCCGAGAGAAACCCACAAGACACAAGCTTTTTTTTCTCTACTAATTACTCTTTCCATAACAAAGAAAAAAACTTTTTTTTTTGGTTCTTCTCACAAATACAGTAGAGAGAGAGAGAAAGCATGCTTGTCGGCCATTAGAGAGCTTCAAAAAGCTTTACTTATCCTTCCTTATTGGAATATACACTCATCGATTCTCTTCACTTTCCCACCTTTTTTTTACTTTCTTCTTTTAATTCTTGGGATTGATTTTATAAAAGTTTAATTTGATTATAAAGTTCTCTTTTTTATCATAACCTTTTGGGTTTCTGATTCTACTTGATTCCTCCAGATTTTGATTCCAGAAGATTTCATTTGAGGAATCTTAAAAATCTTCTTTCTTCTGATTAAAAATTTGAAATCTTTTAGCTTCTTCTTCTTCTTCGTCTATGGATTCACATTGGTATATGCTTCTTTCTTTCTTCTCTTAAGTTTCATACTACTATCTTCAGATCCAAATTTATAGATCTATAAGCTAAGATTTTGATTTTTTGTGAAAAATAAATGTGAATCTCTGTAATTGCAGGTGTTGGGTTTCATAAAAATCATTCCTTTTTTGTTGGGTCAAAAGATTCAAGAAACGAAGTTGAGAAGAAGATCAATGAGTTGGATCTCTGAGTTTAGTGGAGTTTTGTTTCTTTTAACACTTATGGTTTGGACTTCAGAGAGTTTAAACAGTGATGGTTTAGTACTATTGGAGTTAAAGAACAGAGGATTTCAAGATTCCTTGAATCGTTTGTATAACTGGAACGATGTCGATGAGACGCCATGTAATTGGATCGGTGTGAATTGCAGCAATAGTATGATGGTGACATCTCTTGATTTGAGTTCTATGAATCTCTCTGGGATATTGAGTCCAAGCATTGGTGGTTTAGTTAACTTGGTTCATCTTAACCTCGCGTATAACCGATTAACCGGAGATATTCCTCCGGAGATTGGAGACCTTTTGAAGCTAGAGGTTATGTTTTTGAATAACAATCAGTTTGGTGGAACCATTCCTGTTGAAATCGGGAAGTTGTCGAGTTTGAGAAGCATCAACCTTTGCAATAACAAGCTTTCGGGTCCGTTGCCTGAAGAGATTGGCGATTTATATAACTTGGAAGAGATTGTGGCTTATACTAACAACTTAACCGGTCCATTGCCGAGGTCTATAGGTAATCTCACCAAGTTAACGACGTTTCGGGCGGGGCAGAACGAGTTTTCGGGGAGTATACCTGCGGAAATCGGTAGATGCTTTAACTTGAAGTTGCTCGGTCTTGCGCAGAATCTCATTTCGGGTGAGCTTCCTAAGGAAATTGGGATGCTTGTTAAGCTTCAGGAGGTGATTCTTTGGCAGAACAAGTTTACCGGGTCGATACCGAAAGAGATTGGGAATTTAACAAGGCTTGAGATATTGGCTTTATATGTTAACTCATTCGTTGGACCGATACCTTCGGAGATTGGTAACATGAAGTCCTTGAAGAAGCTTTATCTTTATCAAAACCAGTTGAATGGGACAATCCCAAAGGAAGTTGGGAATCTTTCAAGAGCAATGGAAATCGATTTCTCGGAGAATTTATTGACCGGTGAGATTCCGGTTGAGCTGAGTAAGATCAGTGAGTTGAGGCTGTTGTATTTGTTTCAGAACAAGTTAACTGGAACCATACCAAATGAGCTCAGTAGATTGAAGAATTTGGCGAAACTCGATCTTTCGATCAATTCTTTAACCGGTCCTATTCCGCCAGGTTTCGAGAATCTTACTTCGATGCGGCAGCTTCAGCTTTTCCACAACTCTCTCAGCGGTGTGATCCCACAGGGTCTCGGTTTGTACAGTCCTTTATGGGTGGTTGATTTCAACGAGAACCAGCTTTCGGGGAAAATACCGCCGTATATCTGTAACCAGTCTAATCTCATTCTGTTGAATCTCGGGTCTAACCGGATATTCGGAAACATTCCACCAGGTGTATTGAGCTGCAAATCTTTGCTGCAGCTTCGATTAGTTGGGAACCGACTTACGGGTCAGTTCCCAACAGAGTTATGCAAGCTTGTCAATCTTTCGGCCATAGAGTTGGACCAAAACCGATTTAGCGGACCGCTGCCTCCTGAGATTGGCACTTGCCAGAAGCTGCAAAGGCTTCATCTTGCAGCTAACCGGTTTTCCTCGAGCTTACCGAAAGAAATTGGTAAACTCTCCAACCTGGTAACTTTCAATGTTTCATCGAACTCTCTTACCGGACCAATCCCATCCGAAATAGCCAACTGTAAGATGCTTCAACGACTTGACTTGAGCCGGAACAGTTTCGTCGGCTCTTTACCTTGCGAGCTCGGAAGCCTACATCAGCTGGAGATACTCAGACTATCGGAGAATAGATTCTCTGGCGACATTCCGTATACCATTGGAAACCTAACGCATTTAACCGAGTTACAGATGGGTGGAAACTTGTTTTCAGGACATATACCGCCTCAGCTCGGTTTACTCTCGAGCCTCCAAATCGCGATGAACCTGAGCTACAATGACTTCAGCGGCGAAATACCTTCGGAGCTTGGGAATCTTTATCTGCTAATGTACCTTTCTCTCAACAACAACCATTTGACCGGCGAAATACCGTCAACCTTTGAGAATCTTTCGAGTTTACTCGGCTGCAACTTTTCCTACAACAACCTTACTGGACCGCTTCCGCATTCACAGCTCTTTGAAAACATGACTCTAACCAGTTTTCTCGGAAACAAAGGACTCTGTGGCGGCCATTTGAGAAGCTGTGATGCTAACTTGTCTTCTTGGTCTTCGCTTTCATCTCTAAAATCGGGTTCTGCTCGACGTGGGAGAATAATCATCATCGTGTCTTCGGTCATTGGCGGTATCTCTCTGTTTCTCATAGCTATCATAGTTCATTTCTTGAGACATCCCGCGGAAACAACGGCTCCTTATGTGCGTGACAAGGAACCGTTCTTCCAAGAATCTGATATCTACTTTGTCCCGAAAGAACGGTTCACCGTCAAAGACATTTTGGAAGCAACGAAAGGCTTCCACGAAAGCTACATTGTCGGTAAAGGCGCTTGCGGAACAGTTTACAAAGCCGTTATGCCTTCGGGTAAAACCATAGCGGTTAAAAAACTCGAATCCCACAGAGAAGGCAACAACAACTCGGATAACAGTTTCCGAGCCGAGATTCTAACTCTAGGCAAAATCCGTCACAGAAACATCGTAAGGCTTTACAGTTTCTGTTACCATCAAGGATCTAACTCGAACCTCTTGCTCTACGAGTACATGTCTCGGGGAAGCCTCGGCGAGCTGCTCCACGGCGGGAAATCGCATAGCCTCGATTGGCCTACTCGATTTGCAATCGCGCTCGGCGCAGCGGAAGGTCTTGCTTACTTGCATCACGGCTGTAAACCGAGGATCATTCACCGCGACATCAAATCCAACAACATTCTCCTCGACGAAAATTTCGAAGCACACGTTGGAGATTTCGGATTAGCTAAAGTTATCGACATGCCGCAGTCGAAATCCGTCTCGGCCGTCGCTGGATCCTACGGCTACATTGCTCCCGGTATGTTCGAATTAACCGATTAAACCGAATCAAATTCTAACCGTTTTTTCTAACTAACTTTTCGGGTTTGTAAAACAGAGTATGCATATACGATGAAAGTCACAGAGAAATGCGATATCTACAGTTTCGGAGTTGTTCTACTCGAATTGTTAACCGGAAAAGCTCCGGTTCAGCCGCTAGAGCACGGCGGAGATCTCGCGACGTGGACTAGAAACCATATCAGAGATCATTCGTTAACGTCTGAGATTCTTGATCCTTATCTAACGAAAGTAGAAGACGATGTGATTCTTGATCATATGCTCACGGTAACGAAAATCGCAGTTCTTTGTACTAAAGCTTCGCCGTCGGATCGGCCAACGATGAGAGAAGTAGTGTTGATGTTGATAGAGTCCGGTGAACGTGCCGGAAAAGTCATTGTCTCCGCCACGTCCGGTGATTTACCTCCACCGTCGCCGCCGTGAAGAATAGGATCTTTTTTGTTGTTTCTAAAATTGGTTTAGTGTATAGATTTAATATGATTTGTATAGTTTATTATAGAAAGGATAATATACATAGAAAAGATATGATTTGAAACAAAATTACAAAATTTTATTTTTACAATATTTATATGGAAAACAAATAAAAAGGAGAAGATATATAAGATTAAGAAAATTTGAATGTAAATAGTAAATATATAATGGGAAATATTATTCAATTTGAACCATTAGAAACAACTTTTTTGGAATCAAATCTATAAACTTTTAATGTCTCTAATCCATGAAAATGCTATTTTTTAAAAAAAAATTAAATATAGTTATAATTTCAAATGTTTTGAGAAACAAGTACAAAAAAGGTGATTTAATTAGTATAAAACAGAAAATTATTTCAACTTGATTTTTTTGGGATAAAAATTCAAATATTCTATTTTTGATCAAGAACAAAAAGTAGATAAAGATTAAATATTTTATTTTCACTTCCTAGAAATTATGCGTTTGTACCGCTAAATTCCGCAGCAAACGCATAAACCGTTTCACATCTCAAAAAATTTTGGATGTTCAAAAAAAAAGACTTAGTCCTATGAAGATATTAAGAAAATCTAAAATCCAAAGTGATAATTGACTAAGTAAAGATCATATCCTACAATCTCCGGGAACAATCTTGCCACGAACCGAACCACCAACATTCTCACACAGGGCCGTGACTAAACCATCGTTACCATTGTACCTTAAGTTAATGTTTGATAGCTCGACGTTTTCGCAAGGAGACGTTTTGCTACAAAGCATCTTCATAGCTTCTTTGCTCGTTGAAGTTCCCCAAATTTTGTTATACTTGACGCGGTTGATTTGAACATGAGATGCATACTTTCCAGAATTATCGCATTGTCCGTTTGGACAATATTGTTGATCGATGACTATAGGGTTACCAACGTTTATCATTTGGATATTGTCGTACAAGAAATTCGAAACCGAGATCTTCGATATCGACTTAGCCCATGTCTTGATCCGTAAACCGTCGGTTGTACCGTTGAAAACCGAGTTTCGAACGGTTAAGCCTTCCACGTCTTTCTCTCCTGCATATCTCCCTAGGCTCCCGACACTAATCCCGTGCCCTGGTCCGCACCTAGTGTCGGGAGATATCAACATATAAAATAAGTAACGTTGTCCCGCGTAATAGAGTTATTTGGTTATGGATCGGACAAATCTCATCCAGCGTAATAGAATAATACCTGACATAAGAGATATCCAAATTGGTAGTTCCGTCAAGGATTGCGATACAATCGTCACCGGTTCCGATAGTAATGTTATAGATATGCATATCTTTAGATTTACCTATCTTGATTCCGTCCGTGTTAGGGCTATCTCCGGGAGCAGTGATGGTTACACCCGTAACGTTAAAATCCTCGACCGAGAAGAAGTTGAAATGTCCCATTTTGCTGTTAATCGATCTTAAACCGTCGATCTTGGACGATCTAACGAACGCGAATCCAATGTTCATAGCAAGTGGACGACAATTAGGGTTTTTGTTACAATCATTAAGATTCCACGAGTAAGAACCTTGACCATCAAGTAACCCTCCTCCATTAATAGTGAGATTATCAACGTACATGAAAATAATCCATTGATCTTGCTTGATAACGTTAGGGTTACGAGGAGCCAATAGTGTTCCTTTGATCGTAAAAGTTATAGAGTTTTTGCAAGGGCCGGTGAATATTACTTGACGGAGATAGAATATTCCGGGAGGAATATAAACCGTTGAGCTTCCACTATTCCATTGATGACAAGCTTCGTTCCACGCTTTAGTAAACGCAAACGCATTATCTTTATGACCGTCACCGCGAGCACCGTAGTTTCTAACGTCGAAAACTTTTTCTCCGCCGGAATATTCCTTTGTTGTAGCACTTGAGACGGCGAGGAAGAAGAAGAAGAAGAGAGACGACACACACAAAATCAGAAACGCCATTGATATCTCTTTCTCTCACACTTCTTTGTTTCAACGTTTGATTTTAGTGGAAGCAAAATGTGAAACGTTTAAGCTTCTTTATATTTATATATGGTAGCACGATAAGAATATATATATGTTTGTAATATATTATACATTCAATGTATTTATTTTTAGTAAATATGGGAAATACAATCTGTATTATTATTCATATGGAAAACAGCTATTAAATTTTAAAAATTAATAAGAATCTTATCAAAATGGAATAAGATTATTTTGTTTGAATAGTAACTAACTAATACATTTGAGAAATAAATGGAGGATTGTTTCTATTTTCTATTTCTGATATTTTTCGTTACCGTTTAAATCTAACTAACCCTAAACTGAAATATATATATATATATATATATATTTTATATCATTATATATATATATGAATATGACGATTGTGACTTTTTTGTATATTTTGACAAAAAAAACACACTAAAACCATATATCGTGATGATATATAACCTTTGTTTGTGATAAAAATATGACATGTTTGATTTAACCTTTGTTTTTTTTTCCGGCAATTCCGGGCCACAACGGGCCGACCCGGTAGCTCAACCCTATTTCCGGGAATACTCTTCACACACGAGAAGTCCGGAACACAACGGGACGATCCGGTAGCCCATAACCCCGATCGGAGATTCGAACCTTCGATTCCCGGCTTGGTGAGCTGAGCACTAGGCCACGAGCCTCCCTCTTTAACCTTTGTTTAATCACTAAAACCAAATATATTATTTTGTAAGAAAAAGGATAAAGTAAAATTGAAAGCCATTGTTTTTTTTTAAGTATAAATTAGATTAGATATTTGATATAAAACAACTTTTTCCTGTATTTTCTCGAAGAGGTTGAACGATTATAATATGATCATGAATAGGAGCACAATGAAATATAAGATGTAAAATAAAAAGGTGGATTATAATTTGTAGATTAGTATTTTTATTTCTTTATGTATTTGTAAATGTAAACTAGTGTTTAATATACACGTGAAAATTACTTGTAATAATGAACCTTGTAGGTCTATTGTGTTAAAACAAAAGTCGTATTAAAATTTCATTTGCTTCAAAATGAAAAATGTTCAGATATTTTTCTACGACCCAAATAGGCATGAACATTCGATTTTTCGGTTATTTTTGACTCGGTTCTTTAGATTTTTAGTTGTTTTAGTTTTTGAAACTTGAACTATTCGGTTTTAAAATATTTTGGTATGGTTTTCGTTCAGTTTTGATTCGGTTCCGATTAAATTAAATAACTACTCGGATATTTATTTTCTAATGTTTATGGATACTTTCGTTATTTTTGATATTTTACGATATTTTCGAGTACATTTTTCAGATATTTGAGATGTTTTTTTTCGTATATACGATTTTTTTCGTCACCGAAATATTTCGATTTAATTCCGTATTTTTCGATTCTCAAAAAATTAGAATTATTCAAATATTTTTTTTAATCCGATACAACTCCAATTCGATTTTTTCGGTTCGATTTTTCGGTTCCGGTTAATATACTCAAAAGTTTATGGTCTTTTAGTGCTAAATAACAATTTTGAGGTGTAACTAAAACAAACCCAAAGAATTGGGGTCATTATTATAAATATTAAGAAAGTTAAGATCCGCACGGCACGCAGTTCAAAGCCCAAAACGGGCAGGGCGGGTGCAAACGTGGACGCCTCATCTTATCTTCTGCTCTCATTCTCTTCGTCTTTAAATATATCATCAAATCCTTAATTTTGTCATTACGTTAATCAATCATCAAACTGTTACAATTACATGTCAACAAAAATTAGATTACTACTAATTAATTAAAGTCAAAAGCTAACCACTCTATGATCACTTAACTAAAAGACAAATCGTTTATTTTTTTGATTAAAACGGCCAAGGCGGTTTAAGCTATCTCTATAAAAATGATCACAACCACCAGATGATTGTTAGTTTCTTTCGTGTAAAAGCAATTCCTTCTTGAGGAAAATGGAGAAAGCGATCGAGAGACAACGAGTTCTTCTTGAGCATCTACGACCTTCTTCTTCTTCTTCCTCACATAGTTTCGAGGGATCTCTCTCTGTAAGCTTTCTCTCTTCTCTCTCGATTTATCGCGGTCGTGTAGTTTCTGGATTCCGGATCGTTATGGATTTGGATTCGTTGTATTTGAAATTTTGTATTATGATTTTGATTTGCGATTGAAATTTTGATTCGATGCACACTGTCTATGAGCTGAAGAAACTATGGTTCGGCTCGATTGAAATCGAATTTAAGAACGTGCATATTCGTTTTTGGTTGTTTGATTCTTGTTCGATTCGGGTTGATTCGTTAGTATTCTGCAGAAATTGTGTGGATTCTGACGATGTTTTTCTTTTTGACGACTATGTATCATCTTCTCTTAGGCTTCTGCTTGTTTGGCTGGGGACAGTGCTGCATATCAGAGGACTTCTCTGTATGGAGACGATGTTGTTATTGTCGCGTAAGTCCATTACTCATCTCTGATGCCTTTTTGTTGTTTTGGTACTTTCTCGTAGCTTTCTAAGATTGTTGTGATACACTGCAGGGCACATAGGACTGCACTATGCAAGTCGAAACGTGGAAGCTTCAAGGATACATATCCGGATGATCTTCTTGCACCTGTTTTGAGGGTATGTCTCTATCATTTCTGTTTCTGTTGTTGGTTTTTTTCTTCCATTTGTACTTCTAGTTATATATGGTTATCTTTCTTTGTGCAGGCGTTGATAGAGAAGACGAATATAAACCCGAGTGAAGTTGGTGACATTGTTGTGGGTACTGTTTTGGCACCAGGATCTCAGAGAGCTAGTGAATGCAGGATGTCTGCGTTCTATGCCGGTTTCCCTGGTATGTTTCGGCTATGTGTACAGATTGAAAGTATTTGTTTTCTGTTTGTTGTATGTTTATGTTGTTATGTCCTTTGGCAGAAACTGTGGCTGTAAGAACCGTGAATAGACAGTGCTCATCTGGGCTTCAGGCTGTTGCTGATGTAGCTGCTGCCATAAAAGCTGGATTTTATGATATTGGTTAGAGAATAACCGACTTTGATTACATATATGTTTTTGTTTTCATGAAGAACTTAGCTGACGACAATGTTGGACGCAGGTATTGGAGCTGGGTTGGAGTCGATGACTACCAATCCAATGGCATGGGAAGGGTCAGTCAATCCAGCGGTACTGTCTCTTGGCTCTCCCTTCTCTGGAGTTTTTACTGGCTCTGTTAAGTTTATAGTGCTAAGTGCGTACTACATTATTGCAGGTGAAGAAGTTTGTACAAGCACAGAATTGCCTTCTTCCGATGGGTGTTACTTCAGAAAATGTAGCTCAACGCTTTGGTGTCTCAAGGCAGGAGCAAGACCAAGCTGCTGTAAGGAATCTGAACCCTTTCAGTATTGTTGTACTTTAGATAACCCATTACTTTGATCTCCCGATGGTAATCTCAAGCATATTGCTAGGTTGACTCGCACAGGAAGGCAGCTGCTGCTACTGCTGCTGGTAAATTCAAGGACGAGATCGTTCCCGTTAAAACCAAGGTATATTCCAGATCCTCCATATGATAATTGTAACAATTAAGAATTTTCCTGGTGCACTAGTTTTTGAACTTTGTTCATGTTCGTATAATCGTCAATACCTTGTGTTTTATATTTCAGCTTGTTGACCCCAAGACGGGTGATGAGAAGCCCATTACAGTGACGGTTGATGATGGGATCCGACCAAGCACAACTCTTGCTTCTCTTGGGAAGCTGAAGCCTGTGTTTAAGAAGGATGGAACCACAACTGCTGGTATTTTTGCTGAATGAATTGTTTCATTGCGAAGACCACAGTTCTTCCGATTACAAATTTTGAATTTGTTGCTTCACTTGTTCTGTCTCAAATAGGAAATTCCAGCCAAGTAAGTGATGGTGCAGGAGCTGTTCTCCTCATGAAGAGAAGTGTTGCGATGCAGAAAGGACTTCCCGTTCTTGGTGTATTCAGGTGGGTGCTAATTCCTGAACTGTTCTGAAATCCCAAACAGAAAACTGCAGATCCTTTTGATGTCTATTTACATAGATACGGTTGTATATGTGGAATATGCATTAGTCTTTCTGTATCATCCAACATTTCTGGCTTTCCCTAAGTAGCATACCACTGGACAATTTGCAGGACATTTGCTGCAGTTGGTGTTGACCCAGCAATCATGGGTGTCGGTCCAGCTGTTGCCATTCCTGCTGCAGTCAAAGCGGCTGGTTTGGAACTCGGTGACATTGACTTGTTTGAGATCAATGAGGTAAATAGCAAAGACTTCCACGATCATCTTACTACATATCATTTCCTGCAGATTCTTATGGTTTCCCTCGGTCTGATTACTTGTGTTTTTCAGGCATTTGCATCTCAGTTTGTTTACTGCCGTAATAAATTGGGACTTGACCCAGAGAAAATCAATGTCAACGGAGGTGCAATGGCTATTGGACATCCTCTGGGCGCTACAGGTATAAGAACATAAGGCTATGAAACTGCTTTTCTTACTCCATTTCACCAAACCAAAAAGGTTTGCTTGGTGAGGATACTCGCTCATCTTATTAGCCAAACCCTTGAAAATACACACCCAAAACAATAGGCCAAGATATCTTTACTATAGTGCCTCACTAACTGCGCTCAAACCATCGTTACCGCTCTAATCTGCTGCATTCAATCCTAGGCTAGATATAGCTAAGAGACTAAGAGTTAAATATCTGAACTTGTTTGAAGCTTTATCCCCATTGAAAAACGCTATAATGAGCATTAGCTAATGCTTGCTGAAATCTCTCGCAGGAGCACGTTGTGTTGCTACTTTGTTGCACGAGATGAAACGCCGTGGCAAAGACTGTCGTTTTGGGGTAGTGTCAATGTGCATTGGTATGCTTTCTCTCTCTCTCACTCTATTCTCTATTCTCTATACTCTTAACTCTCACGATTTTGGTGGGCATTATTGAATTGGGAAAATATGGCAGGGACGGGGATGGGAGCAGCGGCTGTGTTTGAGAGGGGAGATGGAGTTGATGAGCTACGCAACGCGAGGAAAGTTGAAACGCAAGGCCTCTTGTCAAAGGATGCTCGTTAGAGATTTGATGCGTACAACTCCACACTAAAGCCTTTCACTCACCAAAAGTATTTGATCTCTCCTTCTCCTAAAAGAGAAGAGAGTCTGGTCCGTTTTCCCTTTCTTTCGGTTTATTATTTTACAGTTTTTGAATAAAGCACCAAAGGAATGTTAGTCTGAGGACTGAGTCTTTGTGTTCTGCTTGACCAAGTCTGTCTTTTAGTAGTATTTTTATACAGTTGATTGATAATCTTTAAAGATTTATATGTATTAAGAATGTTGTTCTTCTTGAATTTCTGTTGTCTGCTTCTGGAAACTAAAATTCTCAGATGGCAATAACTTTTAGATGTCAATGAACATGTCAAAGTTCTTAGAAAGTCTGACTTTTTAGATGGTGTTGCTTTTGTTGAATTGGAAATCAAAGTCAATGAACAGCAAAATGGGGTGGTGGCGCAGTTGGCTAGCGCGTAGGTCTCATAGCTACAGTGTGATCCTGAGGTCGAGAGTTCGAGCCTCTCTCACCCCATTACTTTTTAATCCCTTCCTAACCCCATGGCCGAAACAAAGCAAGATTAAGCAGTGAATAAGTGGTTTTGACGAACCACGAATTTGACGAACCAATCCCTTCTAATGTAGTTTGAATTTGAGAGTTCCTCTTTAATTCGAAGTGTTTTTACCATTGGACCTACATTTCGTTTGTTTCTTTTGTGCATTTGAGCAAAGTTAGATGCGAAAATCACTTCTTGGAAGTTTTGGGCTATGTAGCACGGGTACTTCGTTTAGGTAGCCGTTCCCGTACCTGAAACGTCCCCGTATCCGATACTTTATGGGGACGCTTTAGAAACGTCTTGGTATCGTTTCCAGTTTTTAGGTGGATTTTAAATATTTTTTGACTTTATTTATATATTTTACACATGTTTTCATTAAATCAAATAAAGTATAAGGTTTATTTTAGTTATATCACTAGACAATGTACTATTTTGAACTGACTTATATTTATTGGCAAGTATTTATCTACCCTACATGTTCATATATATTACCGTACCTATACCGTACCCGTTTCTAAAAAATTTAAGTTAGCCGTTTTCCGTCCCCGTTCCCGTACCCGTTTCATGTACCCGTATCCGTCTCTGTGCAACATAGGTTTTGGGTGTTGATGTACATCAGTACATGCAAAGGAATCTAGGTATTTTAGTGAATTTGTATATATGAATGATGACAGAAACATAATAATAAACTTATAAGTGAAAAAATATCAAGAAAAATAGTTGAAATAGAATAAGGGCAGACATGGATGCATGTAAGATTAGTAAGGTGACTAAAAACATTTTAAACTTCTTTATAAACCTTGAAATTATCGAAACTATTCAAATAAACAATAACTTATAAACTAAACCCAATGGTTAAATGTTATTGAAAAAAATGCTTTCTAGACATTTTTCTTAGAAAACAACCATACACATCTGCATTGGTGAACCCCATGGAGGTTCACCAAAAACAATAAAAAATTGTTTTTTTTGTTTTAAAAAAAAAATAAAAAATAAAAAATAAAATAAAATCGGACCAATGGGGTTCGCCACGTGGCGAACCCTTTATGATTCGGGTTCATTCGGAAGAGCTCGAGAGAGTTCGGATTCCTCGGATTTTGTATTTTTTTTTTCTTGATTTGTGTGTGAACGCATTGAACCCTCAATGCGGGTGCTATTATGTCTTATCCCGTCCGTTATTCAAAGCCCAAACTTTAAATTCATCTTGGGACATATAATAACACGTTGAAAGTTGAAAACTATCAAATACCAATAATCACCAACTTTTATGAATCCACACGTTTCCTAATTTGCTATTTACTCCTTCATTTCAATATTTTTTATTTTCACAAGTTAACTATTTTATTTATCTGTTTAGTCCTTCAAATTTTGACTTTTTTTCTTTTCTTGTTCAATTAAATACGTTAGATTTCTCTTCTTCTCTTCTCTCTCTCTCTGAGTTGAGTCCTCGTAGCTTCTCTACGCGTTTCAGCGTTAAGTCTTCCTTCAACGCCGATTAAAAACTCTCTGTAAAAACCCATCGAACGGCATCGTTTTTCTCCTGTGGTGCAAACAAAAAAAATGGCGCAACAATCTTTGATCTACAGTTTCGTAGCTCGCGGCACAGTGATCCTCGTCGAGTTCACCGATTTCAAAGGAAACTTCACATCCATCGCTGCACAGTGTCTTCAAAAGCTTCCTTCTTCTAACAACAAGTTCACCTATAACTGCGATGGTCACACTTTCAATTACCTCGTTGAAAATGGATTCAGTAAGTTCCCAAAAATCAATTTGCTATGATGATGTATGATACATGAATCAAGTTTTGATTTTGATGTTAGATCTATTATCTAATCGGTGATATGTTTGGTGGGTCTTTAATGGAAGAACAAGGGCTTGTTCTGGATCTGTGATTCTTCATTTGCTTGGTCTTAAAGATCGATACTTTTAGGCTTTGAAGATAAACCCTTTTTTTGTTGTGCAGCGTATTGTGTTGTTGCTGTTGAATCTGTTGGTAGACAGATTCCAATGGCGTTTTTGGAGAGAGTTAAGGAGGATTTCAACAAGAGATATGGTGGTGGAAAGGCTTCTACTGCTCAACCAAACAGCTTGAATAAAGAATTTGGGTAATATCTTTCTTTCTCTTCGATTTGCGCCTACTCGCTTATCGTATTCGTGTGAAGTATAGTCACCAACTCCTTTCTTTTGGCTGATGTTTCGAAAAGGTCGAAGCTTAAAGAGCATATGCAGTATTGTATGGATCATCCTGATGAGATTAGCAAGCTTGCTAAAGTGAAAGCTCAAGTTTCTGAAGTTAAAGGTGTAATGATGGAAAACATTGAGAAGGTTAGATTCGGAACGTAATCATTGCATTAACTGTGGAGAAGAATGTTTGATTCACTTATGTAAAGAGATGCTACGATGTTAATCGGTATGACATTGTGGAATTCATTTTACAGGTTCTCGACCGTGGGGAGAAAATTGAGCTCCTCGTTGACAAAACCGAAAACCTTCGCTCACAGGTTAGTTCTCTCGTACAAATGGTTCCAAGTTTATACGCACAAGACATGCTTGAGGTTGCTGCAGCTCTCTTCGTCGCTGTGGTTTTCTTAAGGTTTTGGAACTTTTAATTAAACGCAAAACTCTGTGACAGGCACAAGATTTCAGGACACAAGGAACTCAAATGAGAAGAAAGATGTGGTTTCAGAACATGAAGATAAAACTCATCGTTCTCGCAATCATCATTGCATTGATTCTCATCATCATCCTGTCTGTTTGCGGTGGCTTCAACTGCGGTAAATAAGTCTTTGAACTTTCCTTCCCGGGTTTATCCACCGCCATCTGATGTCTTCCAAGATCTCCGAGAAACATCCTCATTCATTTTCTTTGTGCCCTTTTTTTCGGTTCTTTGTGATTGCTAAAACTCCCATTCTACGTTTCTTTTTTTTGCTTTAGATTGTACTTTGTTGAAATTGGTTTTGTATAGGCCTTATATATACACATTTGTATGAATGTTCGACATTTCGAAACATTGATTTTTGCGAGTATTTGAACGAAATTTGAATACATTACTTATAACAAAACGGCTTTTGCTCATTTCTTTGCCGCGGCCTTTCATCGGAAACTTCCATCGGCGCCGCGTCTAGAGTTACAAAAAGTCTTTTTAACCATTGATAGCATTCTTCATTCACAAAAGCTCTTTGCACATTGAGAAACAGAGAAGCAGGCAAAAGCATAAAAGGCTCTGTTTCTGTTTTTAAAGTGGTGACGTGGCACATTGAGATGATGGGCCGCACGTGAGACAAACTCTGGGCTTTAACCATTACATATTAAATGGGCCAGGCCCATATTGTTTTTCAGGTGACCAACTCAAAACGACGTCGTGGAAACTGTGTAACAAAGCCCTTTGTTTTCTCCATAGCAGTCGTCATTTCTATCGAATCTGCATAATCTGATTCTGAGAAAAGGAAGGAGAAGACCGATCTGAGAAATTCGCCGGAGCTTTGGTTTGTGTTTATCGTCAAGCTTTGATCAATGGCTATGGCTGTTTTCCGTCGTGAAGGGAGGCGTCTCCTCCCTTCAATCGCCGCTCGTCCAGTCGCTGCTATTCGATCTCCTCCTCTCTCTTCTGACCAGTGAGATCTCTTTCTCATTTTGATGTTCTTCAATGATATTCTTACGAATTCGAAATCTCCTTCTCCGATTAAGACTTTGATGTTTTCATTTTTAGCGTTTGATTTGCCAATATCGATCCGGTTTATTTTCGTTTTGAATGTCATCGTGTGTTTGATTAGATGAACTAGTGAGTGATGATGATGATGATGAACTTATGTTTGTTTTGTAGAGAGGAAGGACTTCTTGGAGTTCGATCAATCTCCACTCAAGTTGGTAAGTCTCTTTGGCTACTTTAGTATTGTGATTAAGATGTTCTAATCTTCATGAGTTGCTTTGAATGTACTTTGTGTAGTGCGTAATCGCATGAAGAGTGTTAAGAACATCCAAAAGATCACAAAAGCCATGAAGATGGTTGCTGCTTCAAAGCTAAGAGCTGTTCAAGGCCGAGCTGAGAATTCTCGGGGACTTTGGCAGCCATTTACTGCTCTCCTTGGAGATAATCCCAGTATGTTTGGCGATAAAGACTAGCTCCTTTTGAATCATTTTATTCACTCAATTGATGATGACGAACAATCTTTGGCTCTCACTCTCTTCGTAGATATACCGATCCCCTTGTTATATTGCTCTTTTTGATGTTTTTCCTAAGTTTATAGTGTTTACGTGATGACAAAAACCAGGCATTGATGTGAAAAAGAGTGTGGTGGTTACTCTCTCTTCTGATAAAGGTCTCTGTGGTGGAATTAACTCCACTGCTGTTAAAGTGAGCAGGGCTCTGTACAAAATGAATTCTGGTATGTTTTGAAAGCACTGTTGATGGTTCCTTGTTTTGGATTTTGTAAGTTTTATTACTCTCTCTTATCTTAGTTCCTTAAATTATTGTAGGTCCTGAAAAGGAAGTTCAGTTTGTTGTTGTCGGAGAGAAAGCGAGGGCTATAATGTATCGTGACTCAAAGAACGACATCGTCCTTTCGGTTACAGAGCTAAATAAGAATCCTCTTAACTACGCTCAAGTAAGTCGTTGTTAATAATTTGTTCTCGAGCAATGTATTGCTGTCACTGACGTTTCCGACATTTGGCTGCTGCTTCAGGTCTCAGTTCTGGCTGACGACATCCTGAAAAACGTGGAATTTGATGCTTTGCGCATTGTCTACAACAAGTTCCATTCAGTTGTTGCGTTTCTACCTACTGTGTCCACTGTTTTGTCTCCCGAGGTAAGTTCATAACTCTCAAACTTCGAAGGCCCACACTTTCTGCTTAGCTATGAACTTACTTTATGTGTGTTTTTTGCACTGAAAGACTATTGAGAAGGAATCTGAAGTAGGAGGAAAACTCGGTGAGCTCGATTCATACGAGATTGAAGGTGGTGAAACAAAAGGAGAGATATTGCAGAATCTAGCCGAGTTCCAGTTCTCTTGTGTAAGTAATTAAGAAGATAATGTTGATTTATGGTCCTTGAACATAGAAAGAAACATAAAGATGAATTTATGTTAACCCATAGGTAATGTTCAATGCGGTGCTGGAGAACGCGTGTAGTGAGATGGGAGCAAGAATGTCTGCGATGGACAGTTCAAGCAGAAACGCAGGAGAAATGCTTGACCGTCTCACCCTCACATACAACAGGACTCGTCAAGCGTCAATCACGACAGAGCTTATCGAGATTATCTCTGGAGCTTCTGCACTTGAAGCCGCTAAATAAGCCCGATCTTTGATAATCTCTATCCCACCTTGAAAGAGAAGAGTGTGTCTGAACTCTGAATCAATTTCCTTTGATGATTTCTGGTTTAAGACCACCAATGTTTGTTAAAGGGTTTTTCATAATAAACATCCCTGTAATTTCCAACAGGATTACATATAATTTTGCATTCTATATTATATTCTACTGTTTGATGATCTTTTTGTTGGATTTTTTAAAACAAGTAGGGTGGGTACCTTACCGGATTCGGGCTCGGTTCGGGTTTGGGTCTCGAATTCCATGCATACTATATCCGTTCTGGTATTTGTAATTTCCGAATCGGGTTTAGTTCGGGTAGGTTCGGGTTCAGATCACTGGTACTTGGGCTTTTTCGGTATTTCGGATCTTTTTTTGATATTTCACGATTTTCTCGGTATTTTTGGATTTTCGGATCGATTCAAATATTTATTTTGGATATTTCTTCGAGTATTTGGATATTTTCGAGTGTTTAGATATTTACGTATTCTTATTCATGATTCTGGTTTGGGTTCGGGTTGTTGACGTTTTTCGAATATCCGTTTCGGTTCACGTTTATTCAGATATTATCTGAACCTGAACTACTCGGATCTAATTATCGGTTCAAATATTTTCTACTTTTGGTTCGGTTAGAATTTAGGATAAAATGGATAGTCCTACAAGACAATAGTGATTTCTGAAAAAAAAATGGTGAAACAAATAAACTTTATAAACTCTTTTTTTTGGTAAAACTTTATATACATCTTTCACTCGATTAATTATGTTAAGAGGAAAAAACTAAAAACAATATATATATATATATAGAAACGGGCAAATAGATGCAAAACAAAATACACATGCATATTCTTTCTTTTTTTGGTAATTCCATGTTTTATATCCTATCTCTTATAAGTTGCAACCAAACTCACATCATCCTCTTCGAGTTTTTGCTCTTCAAGCTCTACAAATCTCGCAAACACACCAACCAAAGGAGCAGTATTATACGTACAAGCCTCGGTTTGCATGAAGTTACCCCTCCGGTCAACAAATTCATCATTGTGATCCGGTCCTCCGACCAAAGCCCCAACTAAAACACTCGGATTAGCCTCGGACCGTCCGTACCAAATATCATATCCTTCAGTACATCCAATAAACTCTTTATGTTCTTTAAAAGACGCAATCGATGCGCCTCTATGATGAACTCTAGTCGGATACTTTGGACCGTATCCGACTAGATAACTCGTTTCCATCGGATTTGATCCTAAAATGTAGTCGATTTGGGATTTCGCAAACCCGAGGATCTCCTCGGGTGTTACGGTTCCTTGGTGACATTTAAGATTGGTGTTTGATTTACGGAGATGGTCAGAATATACTGTTAGAAGGAAAGTTGCGGTTGAAACGTATTGCATATTGTTCCATTGCCGGACGTAGAGTAAACCGGCTGGAGTTCGTTGGACGTTTGTGCCGTTGATGTTCTTGTTGAGGATTGAGCATAGGTAATGATCTGCCTTTGATTTGTATTGTTGTAGGACTTTAGAATGTTGCTTGTGCCTTTCTTCTTGTAACAACTGAAAAACATAGAAGCATTTTAAAGAAAAAGATAGTTTTTATTCTATAAGAAAGCTAAGAATACTAAACTTTTATGAAAAATAGTATTAAATCTAAAATCTAAACTCGTAAAAATCTTTAACTTTTACCCTTAAAATACAAATTTTAATTCGAAAACCTAAATAAGATAGTTTATATTTTCTCCGTTTCATTTTCAGTAAAGTTTGAAGAAGATTTTTTAAAAGTGATGTTTTCAAGTTTTCATGCAAAAATTTAAAGGTATTTGAATTTTTTTAACCAATTAGATTATGCAATTTCTTTTTTAATTGGTTGTAATAGTTTTTGTTGATGATTTTTTTATATCAACGAAATAAATTGTATGAAAATTTGTAATTTATTAAATTGTGTGAGTATACTTTAAATATCAATGAAGAGTATAATATATGTAGCATTTAAATTTTTGGACAAAGTATTTTACTAGTGATCTCTGAAAATATTGCTTAATTTAAGTAAAATATCGTTGACTATTTAAAGAAAACTACATTAGCGATTAGGTTTAGAATCACGTGCCCTTTAACACAAACTTTTAAAGATACGTGTCCGCTTAGAGGAACATAAGCACGTGACTTTTAGGTATTTTATTTTGTTGTATGAATATAGAAAAAAGTTGAATAGTTGTTGCATTTAAGTTGATGTGGGGGACACCTTACTTTAGGTTATAACCTATATTAAAATTTAACTCTTAACATAAGTATGTGATTAATCAAAGCAAAGTTTTTTTAAAAAAGATACTAACCATGGAAGCAAGAAGTTGAACACCAGCGAACTTAACGTCCCAGCTAAACTCTGACATGGTCCATGAGAGACCACCAAGTTCATGAGCCATGTCGACCACATAATTCATATAACGATCATTGTCGGTGGCTCGATAAAGCCACGTGGCAGCCCATAAAAGCTCGTCCATGTAACCACTCACGGAGGCATAATAACTTTTCACAACTCTTAAACTCTCATCGTATTTTCCTCTGTACTTGTCTCCAAACTCAAACAACTAATACACACACAAAAAAAAATTAAAATATTGGTTACAACGATAATTAGGACTGGACATTTTATCCGAAATTACTCAATCTGAAATATCTGAAACCGACCCGATATAGAACTAAGAAAATACCCTAACGAGTTTTGTCCCTAGGTATTTTGGATTTCAGGTGTTAAGAAAATAGCCAAACCTAAATGAGTATTCGGAAAACCTGAGGAACCCGAAAAACTAGAAGAATTCGACCCAAACCCGATTCCGAAACTCGAATAAATATCCGAGAATATCCAAATCCACGAAAAATACCTAGAGTATTTGTTAAAAGTACTCTAAAATTCCCGCAAAATATTTGAAATATCCGATAAAAGACTCGAATAATCCACGGAAAAGAAACTCAAAATTCTCAAGAATATCTGAAAAACCCCAAAAAATCCGAACCGGATATCCGACTTGAAATTATCCGAACCCGCGTCTATCCAAACCGAAAACTAAACATACTCGAATGAATATTGTAGGACTGGAGTTCGGAACCTGAACCTGAACCCCACTCGACCCGAACGCGTAGGGCACCCGAACGCCCACTCCTAAGGGTAACATTTAAATGAGATTTAATAAAATTAAAATGCTTAACGTACTTGTTGAGCATGGTGCAAGAGAAGGTGAGAGTAATGTGGATTTGTTGTACGAAACACGATGGAAGCCGCAGCCATAGCCGCAGCCGTTTCTCCGGTGAGATCTGAACCAGGATTGTTCTCGTCGATTTTAAAAGCTCGCCGTGAAGTAGTCATGTCCTCCGGTCTTTGCCAACAGTAGTGATCAGTGTCTCCGTCGCCTACTTCAGCCCATAAGACATTTGGACTTGTGTGTGCCTTGATGAAGTAGTCGGTTCCCCACTTGATGGCTTCAAGAGCGTGAGATAACTCGCCGGTGGAAGCGAGTGAGTCACCGTACTCTATCACACTCCACGACAACATTGTCACCGTGAAAGCCATCGGAAGTCCAAATTTAACATGATCTCCGGCGTCGTAATATCCTCCCACTAAATCAACCTTTTATAACCAAAAAAACATAATGCAAAAAATTTTTAAAGTAAATCAACTATAAAGTTCACTGCTCCCTCTATTAATTTTTAAATGTCATTTTAAACTTTAATTTTTTTTTATTTTAAGTGTCGTTTTATATTTATAAAGTAAATATTTATCAAACTTTATAGTTTTAATCCTATTTATTTAGTTCATTTAATAGACGAATCAAATAAAACAGTGTATTAGATAGGATAAAAATGAACATTTAACCATTTTTTAATATGTGTAAAAAACTTTATACTACTTATAAAAAATAACAGAGTGAATATTAATTATTAAGTAATTAACTAAATATCTTTAGAAGTCATGTAACTCAGTAAATGAATAATAATAAATATCAATATTAATTAGCTTTTAATGTATTAATTCACTATATATTTTATTCTCAAGACTCATTTTAAAACTAATTTGGATTATGAAAAAAGTTACTAATAATGAAAAATAAATAGAGATTTGTAACAAAGAACAAACCCCTTGTTCAAGACCATCAGTGAGACCAGAGTGATCACGCCAAGTCACACGTTGGTTGTAAGGAAGACGACCTGATCTTTGAGCTTCAAAGTAAAGTAAGCTTTTAGACAATGCATCTCCATAGTCAAATCTTCCGACGTCTGTCTCCGGCGAAACACTAGCCAACGAGGAGGAGGTGGAGGAGATAATGATCAATAACCATAGTGTGTGTTGTATAATCTCCAATGTTTTCATTTTTGTGAATCTCTCTCTCTCTCTCTCTCTCTCTCTCTAAGTCTCTGTTGGAAATGGAGGGAGAGAGAGAAGCAATAGACTCTCTCTCACTAATCTCTCTCTCTTTCTCTGCTAAGAGCAGAGGATATTTGAAAGCTGTGTGGGGAGAGAGAGAACGATGACGTGAGTTTTGTTTTCTTTTATTTAGTGGTATGAGTAGTAACTTTCTTTTTTTTTAATTAAAATCTGAAATTTTCACATGAGACTTTAGGCTTTTCCACGTAGTGGTGTAATGTTGCTTTTGATGAGCGTAATTTATGCAGCCATTATGTGCAAATCTCGACTAATTATTATTTGTATACATATTAATCAAACCTTCATAAATAAATAAAAATTACTCTTACTGTTTCGCAAAAAACGTCACACGCAAAACCGGCTCTGAGATTTCGAAGACCGCAATCCGCAAAGAAAATATGGACCTCACGTACGTTTTAAAAAATTTTCTAAAACGTGACTCTTTTAATATTAAATTGTTTTCCTCTAAGAAATGGGCGGCAAATCTATGTTTGTCATGCATGTACTCATAGTCGGTCCTAGTCACACATATTAAGAAAATTGTTAAAAAGTCTTACGTTTTTTTCATCAATGCATTAAAAAAAATTATCTCTCCAATAAATACGTTAAAACAATGAGGTTAAAACCGAAATTTTATTTATAAATTTGCATATAAAATATAAAACGACACTATTGTACACCTTTTGAAATTCAAAATATAGACTTTATGAAGGTGTTTAATTATACGAACTATGATATTGTCCGAATGATTTGAATAAAGTTTGTCAAAAGGGTAATAATAATTTTCAACTTATTCAGCTATTATTGTGGAAATTTAAAAAGGTAACAGTTAAAAAGAGTAGGATTGGGACCATTGGTCGTAATTAGATTCTCTGTCTTAATTATAATTACTAAAAATATTCATGAAATGGTCCAATTAAACCTAATTATTACAACTTAATTAGAACCAGAGCAAAAAGGAATTTTTAAATCCTACAGTTTAACTGCTAGAAAGAAGATCATTACTGTTTTGAGTAAACTTTAACTTTAATAATTCTTTAAAGATTTTTTAAAAAATTCTTAGTCTCAAAATTTCCACATAAATCAGCTTTAAATTGTATTCATTTCGCAATAGCCAATTCTAATAAAGTTATATATTGTCGACAAAATTAATATTAAATGTTTAAGATCTTATAATACTTCATATGTTTCATAATAAGTTGATATTTAAGTTCATTGTCCACCAATCATGTTATGACGGATGCGAGAAGATAAACGGAAACATATGGATAACCGTAAAAGTAAGACACAAATTTTTAAGTTCGTGGGACAAAAAATAAAATGATTACTAATGCATGTAATTTTCTCATAATATAGCTCTTGCTACATATTAAGGTTATATATAACCCTAAGATCTAAAGGACATTTTGGATTAAATAAGAAAATCTTGAGATTTTCTCATCTCGGAACTGGCAATACATCGATAATCTTTGAAATAGTTCGATCGATCTAGAGTATTCTGCCAAACGTAAAGCCATCTATCATACTAAATTGATTGATCCCTAAACCAGCTTGATCGATCAAGTGCATTCTGCAAAACTTTACCTCCATTGTATCGATTGATCACTGCATTGTTGAATTGATAGGTCTAATATATTATACGATTCAAGTCATATTCAGACACATAATTTAAACGGAAACAAAAAATTACTCTTCATTTGAAACAAAGGGAGTATAGTTTTCCTACCCTCCATAAATTTTGCAGTAATTCCGGTTTACTGAGACCGGTTTAGACGGTTTACATTTTTCAAAGCACCGACATTTTTCACTTGGCCCACCATTTGTTAACTTCGAGCTAGACCGACAACTTAGTCAAAATGCTATGACTTGAGTAGCCTAAAGGCTAAAGTTGATTAGTGCCACAATAAGCAGAGAGACTTAAAAATGTGATATGTTTGTTAACGTGAAACATATGTTTATTTGTTTATCATACTTCAGTTTTCTATTAATAGATCATTTTTCGGAAGATAGTCTTTTTGGAGTTTTTACATATTAAAAAAAGTTATCATTTAGTTATTGATGATCTATTTTATCGCACAAAACATTTTCGCGTTTCAATGAATCAATATTAACTCAACATATTTATATATCTCATATGTTTTATAAAGAGTATTATATATTGACACATTTTACACATATTAATTTTTTTTAAAGTATACTAAAAGACTTTTATTTAACATACGACTAATTAGATATAAATGATTTTGATTGACTATTCAAAAATGTTAAAAAAGAATTGAAAGTACAAAGTCATATTGAAAAATTAAAGCAATATTATTTATGAAACCAAAAAAAACCTCTAAAACGACATTTTATATGAACGGAATGAGTATGAAAAAAAATGAAACGGAATGAGTATTATTCTTTAATATTTCTTGAAGAATTCTAACTAATTGACCAAAACTAAATAAAAATGTTTAGAAAAATCAGTCTTCTATAATTGAGCACAACATTAAACCATTTCGGATATTAATTTAGTATGGAATTGTAAATTAAATTAAGAAAAGACTTCTTTATTCGCTTTACGTAAGCAAAAATCAAAATTATTTGACATCTGTATGTATAGTTCGTGCAACTGGCGGGAAATATTAACTCCAAAAATCTACGGATTTAATGATGTTGTCGTTGGTGGGCCCTATCTTCCCATTATCAAATGATTGATAGCCACGTGTCACTCCGACGCATAAACTTCTTCGAGCACATCACCGACGAAGTCAAGAAGCTACCAACTCTATTCCACCTTAAGATCGTATAATATGGAACTTTTGAATTAGATTAATTAGCTTATACTAAAATATTCGATTTAAGAAAGCTCTTCTCTTTAAGTTTTATATACCAAAGACTCTTTTAGAAGTTTCTTTTATACGATTTTATTATAAATTTTCTTTTGAATTTTTCTAAGGTTTAAAGTTTTTGAAGTTTCTCATATCTATATAAGTTTGAGGAACTCCGATACGATATTTTACACTTTCATTTTCATTTGGGCATTCGAAAATGGTGTCACGCTTTATACTCTTTTAAAAACTCGGAAAATGTACTAGTCTATGCCTACATTAACTCTAAGCATCTCTGTTATTTAAAAAAAAAAACACTATGTCAATTTTGTTTAAATTCTATGAGTCTATCTATGACTTCTTCCAAATTTTTAAAAACATTCTCTATTTAATCCATGCAGAATAATTGGTAACAGGAATAAAAAATTTACAAAGAATAATAAATGATGTTACATGTAACAATCAAATCCCAATTATTTTGTTAAGTTCGTTAATTTTTTTTTTTTGGTCATTTGTAATCTAATGACAAGTAATTCTTCTCACTAGAGACAGATACATGTTCGGACCCTAGTTTCGTGAGATGACAGCAGAGGTGATGCAACCACTGACCCACTTACTCATTTCCGTTACCTTTGTTTCGCACGAAGACTTCCTCTTTAAGTCATGCAGGATATTACATTTGATTCACATGATACAACACTTAATTTAACAATCAAATCCCAAATTCTTATGTTAAAAAAATATTTAAAGTTGTTTTCGTACAAAAGTAGATAGAAGAACTTTCTTAGATGGAATCTTTTAGACTATTTTAGTAATTTATTAACTCATAAAAGATCGAATCTTCTGTATTTTATTAAACTGATCGAGTCTTTTTAGGTAAGAACTTTCTTAGACAGAAGCTTTTACACGTTCGAAATTTTCATAATATATCTCCCACCGACGGTACCATGTTACTCTTTAGTATCACATTTTAAAAACGTGCCGTAACCAATCAACCAAATGACAACATCTTAATTCGAGAGGGACTTGCCTTTGTTAACTCCCAATGTAATTATAATATGTGCATGCATGTGAAGTGAATACTTAAAAGTTTTGATATAACAATATAGTTAGCAAATGGGTGATGGTTTTTATTTTTATGACAAGGATGTTCGAGACTCATGGGTCTTTCACTACAAGAAAACACGCAATTTGCGAGAGAATTTTGCGAGGAAAA
>OVAN01002162.1:0-35150 GCA_900406275.1 Anastatica hierochuntica | reverse complement strand
TTGGTAGTTAGGTTTTACAAATTTAAAACTTGACGAACCACCTTCGCAACATCCATTCTCATGAAAGATAAAGGAGAAGCCTTTGAAAAATTCAAAAAAATCAAGGCTCTAGTATAACAAGAAACTGGCAAGGCCATAAAAACCTTTAGAACAGACAGAGGTGGTGAGTTCCTATCTGAAGAGTTTCGAAGCTTCTGTGAAACTTCAGGAATGACAAGACATTTTACAACTCCATACTATCCTCAACAAAACGGCGTAGTAGAAAGGAGAAATAGAACACTTCTAGGAATGACAAGAAGCATCTTGAAACAAATGATGGTGCCAAACTACTTATGGGAAGAAGCCATAAGACACTCAACCTATCTCATAAACAGAATCGGAACGAAAGCACTAACTCTTAAAACACCTTATGAAGCCTTCAAGTTGAAGAAACCGAGTGTTGAACACATCAGAGTGTTCGGATGTGTGTGCTTCGCGAAGGTAGAGAATGTGTATCTTAAAAAGTTGGATAATATATCAAGAATGCTAATCTACTTAGGAACCGAACTAGGTTCAAAGGCGTATAGATTGTTCGATCCTGTGAATAGAAAAGTCATGGTAAGCCGAGATGTGATCTTCCATGAACACAAAATTGGAGCCGGGAGGGAGAAGATGTCGAGCCATATAACATATCTGGGCACTTCAAGCTCACGATCTCTGAGTTTGGTAACAATGGCATTCGCCATGAGGAAGATGGTGATGACGAAGTCAGAGCTGGAAGCATCAATAATGGCGATCATTCAGGCGATAATGGTGGCGGCTCTGTTTCTGGAAACAGAGCAGAACATGAAACCAGAGGAGTTGTGAGTAATGAAGAAGAGGAAGATGATCTTAGGACAGGGGCTGGAACATTCATGCGAGAAGAAGAAGATGATGCAGGAACTAGCGAAGTCCTTGAACCCTTGAGGAGATCGATAAGAGAGACAAGAAGACCACGACATCTAGATGATTATGTGCTGCTCGCATAGGCTGAATGGGAAAACATGTTAATGCTCGTGAATGAAGAACCTTATGATTATAATGAGGCAAAAGAAGAAAAGGTGTGGAGAGATGCTTGCGAAGATGAGATTGCATCTATTGTAAAAAACAGAGCATGGATCCTCGAAGACTTGTCGAATGGTGTGAGACCAATTGGTTTAAAGTGGGTTTTCAAGATCAAACGCAATTCTAATGGGAGTATTAATAAACATAAAGCAAGGCTCGTAGCAAAAGGTTACATACATAGACATGGAGTGGATTTTGAAGAAGTCTTTGCACCCATAGCTCGTATTGAGACCGTAAGACTCATACTGTCGATGGCATCTGCCCGAGGATGGGAAGTGCATCATCTAGACGTCAAAACTGCTTGTCTTCATGGAGACTCAAAAGAAGTGGTGTATGTGACTCAACCCGAGGGGTTTAAGATAAAAGGAAAGGAGAATAAGGTTTACAAGCTAAACAAAGCTTTGTACGGCTTGAAACAAGCACCTAGAGCCTAGAATGAAAAGCTAAATCAAGTACTTGGTGAGTTAGATTTTGTAAAATGCTCGAAGGAACCAGTTCTTATCGCAGGCAAAGAAACGAGCATGTGCTTCTAGGAGCAGTCTATGTAGATGATCTCCTTGTGTCTGGTACGAGCATCGAGCATATACTTGAGTTTAAAGGAAGTATGTCATCTAGATTTGAGATGAGTGACTTGGGGAAGTTAACCTATTATCTTGGAATTGAGGTTGAACAACATGAAAAAGGAATCGCACTAAGGCAAGAGAGATATGCTAGGAGAATCTTGGAAGAAGCGAACATGAGTGAGTGCAATGCGGTCCAAGTACCGATGGATCCTGGAACAAAATTGTGCAAAGCACAAAGTGAAAAGGGAGTGGACGAAAAATCGTTTAGGAGAAAAATTGGCTGTCTAAGGTATCTTCTACATACTAGACCCGATTTTCCTTACAATGTTGGTGTTCTTAGCAGGTATATGCAAGAACCGAAGGTATCACATGGAGCAGCTCTGAAACAAGTGTTAAGATGTTTGAAAGGAACTCTCTCTTATGGGCTTACGTTTACGCGAAAGAATGACTTGGAGATTGTAGGCTATAGTGATAGTAGCCACAATGTAGACTTGGATGATGGAAGAAGCACTGCAAGGCACATCTTATATTTAAACAACAATATGATTTCTTGGTGCTCTCAAAAGCAAGAGACTTTAGCATTGTCTTCGTGTGAAACTGAGTTTATGGCAGCTACAGAAGCAGCTAAGCAGGGTATTTGGCTCCAGGAATTGCTGAAGGAAATCACGAAAGAAAGCTTTGAGAAAGTGAAGATACATGTCGACAATAAATCGCAATTGCGTTGAGTAAGAACCCGATTTTCCACGGAAGGAGTAAATACATACATAGACGGTATCACTTCATTCGCGAATGTGTTGAGAACAAGCAGATTGAGGTTGTTCATATTCCAGGAAATGAACAAAGAGCTGATATACTGACAAAGGCACTTGGAAGAGTCAAGTACAAAGAAATGAGAGATCTTGTTGAAGTTCAAAACTTAGGAGAAAACGACTTCAAGTTTAAAGGGGAAAATGTTGGAGTAAGCTTGAACCGGACTAAACCGAAGAAGATTTAGATTGATATTTATCTGAGTTATGGATACTAAAAGGATTATTGTTTTAATAAATTAGGATTTATCTAATAAGAAATTTTCCTTTTAGGATTAGGAAAGTGTTAAACCTATAAATAAAAGTCGAATCATGACTTAGGTTTTGTGAGGGTTTTGAGAGCTTTGTTTTGAGTTAAGTTTCAAAGCTAATAAAGTGAGTTTTACTTATTGTCTTTGTCGATCTCAAACATTCACACACAAGGAAAACAATCTTTGAAGGCTTTTATAGAGATCTTCTCCAAATCTTTCTAACGAGCCCTCACCCAGATTCCATCCCGCCGATTTTAAGCGAAACCAAGCACCCATCATCGGAGAAGAAGCCCATTGACAGAGATTGAACAGAGACAGTAAGTATATTGGGTCGCTGGAGAGGAATTGGAGGAAGAACCAAAACCAACTACTAACATCAGTTGACAAGGGGAGCTAAAACCGACGATGACGCTGTAGGAGCCGCCGCCTGTCGGTTCAGATTTGCTCAGATCTAGGTTTTGCTATTGTTTGCGTCAAGAGAGAAAGGAGCTTTTTTAGAATTTTTTTTGTTTTTTTTTCAGCTGATCTTTCTACAATCGTGGGCAAAATATCTTTGCCCTCTCAAAACTTAAAAGTGGCAAGATATCTTTGCCCTCTCAAAACTTAAAAGTTACATGATTACTTTTGTTTTATGTCACCCTATAAAAACAATTCATGCTTTTAAAATTGATTTGGTGTTTTTAAAGGAAAAAAATCTATATCTCTTTTTAAAATATGTAATTTCATTAAATTCTATTATAATACTGGAAATTAAAATTTTTTATTATCGAAGAAATTATAGTCATTAAAAATTTAATAAATATTATAAAATACACTCTAATTTTACTCGGGTTAATTTTAGAAACGTAAATATTATAGAGCCTTCGATTCTTTTTCAACACCTTTAATCTCTATTTGTTTTCATAGTTAATAAATTTCAAAATTGTTCATGTACTTGGACCACACTTAAGCATAACTCTCAAATTTGAAAATAACCTTAATTTAATATTTTAAGTAAGAAAAAATTAGGTACAAAATCCAAAAATAAAACACTTTATACAAACTAACACCTCCAAAAAAAAGTTGCCCCTCCAGTTTTTAACCCTTCACAGAATAGAGGTAATTTTGTAAATATCCTATATAATATTATTTCTAAACCTTGAACAATTATTTTTCTTTCTTGTTTTTAAAATTCACCATTTAGATAATATATAGTGTAAGAATTCTAACACAAATCCGCGCGTAGCGCGGAACCATCACCTAGTACTCATATAAATTGCTCCATAAACGATAAGAGATAATTCAAAGACTTCACATTTTCATCCACGTCTTATATTTTACGGTTTTACTTTTACTAATGAGCAATAACTATCAATCAAAACCAAGAAAATTATCTTTAAACATTAGGACTGACATTAATATCCTTTTTATTCGTCTTCGATCTGTGATCCGTCCCATATATGACTCGAAAAAGGGTACTCGTAGCTTTCGGATCAGCTAAAATTAGCAAATTTTTGTTATCCACGTGGTAAGGGTTGGGTATCAAAAATCGTATATTTTTAACTACCAACCCCTATACTCGTTTAATTACTCGATCTGCAAATACTCATTCTTAATTATTTGTATATTATATATTATATACCATATAGTTGTAAATAAAATATTTTATTTTGGAAGAAACTATAATATTTTCTATATAGATGACTTAAATTCTGCTTTAAAAATATGTAATATTTAAATTTAATTTTGTAGTTTAGAATATTTTAATCTTTATTTGAATATTTTAATACTTAATTGAATATTTTGAAAAAATCTAGTTATATAAATATTTAAATGTTTAAATATGAAACAAAACATAAATATATAAATTTTAAAAGATATCCGTTACTTCGGGTTCTTTTCTCATGTAGCAAGTCGGATAGGATAACTTGCTAGTATTCATTTTTTTTTTATGGGTATCCATTCTTTTCCAAGTTGAATACAGATACTAAAATCTAGTAACCGTAGGTGAAATGGGGTATTGAATATCGTAAAAATCAAGTTACGCAATCCAAACGCGCATAACTTTTGATTGGTAGCACAATGACCCATAACTTTCAAATTGTACCAGAAAGGCCCACACTGTTGAAACTACAAACTAGAAGAAGAAATCAAAACATTCTTCTGAGTGTATTTCACAGAGAAGAAGACAAAAACCGGTAAATTCACAGAGCCAAGACAGACCAAAATCCAGAAGAAGTAGTCCAGATGGCCATTGTTAAGGTTGTCTGAAGGTATCCAACCATCATCTTTGCCACTTAGATACGCCACCAGCGTAATGATCATCGAGCTCAAGTAGTTTCCGAGCGTGGTAGTGAGAAGTGCCCAAGCACTACACAAGCTCCTCATTGAATCTGGTGACTGTTCATAGAAAAACTCTATCCGCCCAACAAAGAAGAATACTCCGGCACTGCCCATTAGGAAGTACTGTGGGATCTGCAAGAAGATGGTCAATGGAACAGTGTCTCCACTTTCCACCAGATCAAGATCTTGGGCTACCTGTAACCGAATTGTCTCAACGACAGCTGCAACCATCAAGCTCAAGACAGACACAAAAAGTCCAATCCCCATCCGTTGCAGATCAGTGAATCCTTTTGCTAAGCCCGTGAACCTCCGCGCAAGGGGGACAATGAGACGGTCATACATTGGGACAGATATGAGCACACTTGCAGTGTCGAACATCCCAAGAGTAGCTGGAGGGATTTCAAATGAGCCAATGGTTCGTTTCATGGACCGTCCTTGTTGAACAAACAGAGTGTAAATCTGTGAATGGAGGACCGAGAAGATGATGCCTGAAGCCCAAATGGGAAATAAACGTAGCAGAATCTTAACTTCTTCCACTTGAGTCACTGTACAAAGCTTCCACGGGTCGACTTCGGCGTCACATTCTGAGATAATTGCGGCTTTGTCAAGACACCTGCACAAAGATATGAAAACATCAATCTGTTATTTTCCAATGTAGCAAAGTTCAATTCAAAGGGAGAAACGAGGGGAGGAGAATATTTTCTTGTAACCGTCCGTGTGCTCAATCTTCTGGTTTCCAGCAACAGCAGAGTTCTTATCCCATGTTTCGAACAAAAGTTTGTGATTTTCTTCAGGGACCTTCAGATTCAGCTTACGAAATGCAGCTACAAGAACTTGGCAAACCTGTGTAATCGGGCTGCCTTTTGGTTTCTGAAATCTATAAAGCGGAGTGCCAAAGAGGAAACTCGCGGTAGCAAGTCCCATGAACACAGTTGGTATCATGAATCCTAGTTCCCATCCGCAATTCTCTTGAACCCACACTAGAAGAGTAGATGAAACAAATGCACCAATGTTAATGGAGAAGTAGAACCAATTAAAGAAAGAAGCTTTTCTGACTCGTTCGCTTGGATCCGTGTGATCAAACTGATCAGCACCAAAGGATGAGACACATGGTTTGATGCCTCCAGTACCAAGAGCGATAAGGTAAAGCCCGGAAAATAAAACCGCTTGCTGTGCCATTGTTGCTGGTGGACACATGGAACCAACGCATTTCGCTGGCCTCAGACCCGGAACAGAAGCTGAGAGTGTCAGTGCAACCATTCCCTAAAATCCAGATAAAAAAACAGAACATCAAGTGAAAGAACATAACCAGAACAGTTTCGTAAGAGCAGAAGCTCTGAAACTGCTTTTCATGATTCAAATTCATCAAAACAGAGGGACTTTCTTAGCGTGAGAAGCTCTAAAATTTCAACAAAATGGGTCCATCCATGCCTTCGCTAAGCAACAACATACACGCATATATAATATGCTACAATCAGTCCTAGTGTAGACATATAATGAAAGCTTTATAAACCGTTTCCGAAAGCAAAGTGTTTATACAACAAAATGCTTACGGTGAAATAAACAGCAGAGAAGGAAGCGATAGTCCAATATCTTCCGCAGTAAGAATCAGCTAAGAGAGCTCCAATAAGAGGAGTGATATAACATGTGCCTTGCCATGTCAAGACGTGTCTAGCCGCAGAAACATTGGTCTCATGCAATTCATTTGTGAAGTAAGTGATTAGATTCTTGGCAATGCCATAATAAGCCAGACGTTCGCAGCATTCATTGGCTGCATCAAAGCATGAATACAATTGAAGGAGATAAGACATGGATACAAGTAAGTGTTTTTCTTATTACCAAAAATAAATGGGCAAGCTTTCCAGTTTCCTGTTGTTTGCTTCAACGGTGGGTTTCCATTAATGTCTATGGATCCATCTTCAGCATACAATTTCACTTCGTCCTGAAACCCAAAAAATTGATTTTGAAGTAATATCAGGTGTGTTGAAGCAGAGATTCAATCCCAAAAAGGCTGAGAAAGAGTTGAATGGAGATATCATCAATTCGAGCAAAACGAACGAGGCATTGATAATCTCAAAATCACATAAAAGGATGAACTCGAACCTGTAAAAGAGATTCTTCATCAATGGAACCCATATTTTGCTTTCTCAATCTTCAACGCAATCTGTGACTTTAAGCTTCTCCATAAAGAATCGATTCGCGCACTCACAAAGTAATTGGTGTGAGTGGTCACTCAGCAGTCACCACATTATCAAGTTTTTTTTGTCAGCTATTTCTTTTATTAACGGAATTCCAAGTAAAGCCTATGACTTTCATTCGTAACATGAGTTACTATAAAGTTGAAGTTGAGTTATGGGGACAAATGTAACTCAAAAATATTACCAATTGTAGGATAAACTAAAGCTTTTGAGTTTGAATTTGAATTCTGATGACTTATAGATGATTTATTATTTTGAGTTATGATTTTTTGTGGGATTGATAACTCAAAAGATAATGTAAAATACTAAGTTAAATAATATATATGACTTTTCTTTCCTCCATCGAAAGATATTATATATGTGTTTATCATTTCATTTTGTTAATAGTTTTTAAGACTTTTTATTTGTACGCATAAAGAAAATTCAAAAAAATATTTTTGTTTCAACTTGGTCAAACATTTTTATTTTTATTAACTACTAAAATCTTTTATGTCAACTTCTCATGAAACATTCAAAAATTTGTTGTTATAATCTTAACTAGATAACTTCCCACACCTTAGTGCGGGAAAAAAATTATAAAATATATTTATAAAATGTAAATTATGTTATGTGTTTTTAATAATAAAACATATTTCTACTTACTAATAATAAAATTCAAATTTTTTGATATTTTGTTTTTTTTTGTCATCGTAGCCTAGTGGCAAATAGTTCCTCTCACTAGAGGCAGGTGCAGGGTTCGAACCCTGGTTTCGTGAGATGGATGCAGAGGTGGTGCAACCACTGGCCCACTTGCTCCTCTCTTTTTTGATATTTTGTTTAGATAATATAAATTATTTATTAGGATATTATCAAATTAATGAGTATAAAATTGACTTAAATATGATAATAATTTTTGTCACTAATTTAATTTTTTTCATTTCTTATTTTAGTTCATAGATCATTTGAGTATTTTTTTTTTAGGTTTAGATAAGAAAAAAATATTAGTCTATAATTGTGGATGACTTAATAAATTTTCTTTTTGAAAATACATAGAGATTAATTACTTTTGTGAATAATCTAGAGTTTTTCGTTTTGATGACATTTGTTAATGCACATTTTTGAAATGATAGAAAACATTATTGTATTTTGATGGTTAAGTTAATAATTTAGAACTTTAAAAGATGAAACATTATTGTTGTTGGAATATTTTACAAAATTTTCTTTCTTATGAGAGTTTTTGGTTAAAAAATATTAGAAAATTCTAACCAATGAAATTATAACAATTTAATGTTGAAGTTCTAAAAAATTGACACATAAGCATAATCCACTTAAACTACTTCTCAATTAATATTTAGGAGATTGTTGCATATATGATATGAAATGACCGTCATTAATTTTTATTTTTTTCTAAATTGTAGAGAATGATTGGTAATTAGTTGTACGGACTTTAACTTTTTATACCGTCTTTAAAGTTAAATATTTTCCAATCATACTTTAGTATCCTAACCGTTCTAAAAGTACTCCTTAATTCTCTCAAAGCTTATTTCTTTTTTTTTGTTCTAGTTTTTTTTAAAGCCAATGATATGTGACTTTATTTTTTAAAAAGGTTACAACCAATATTTTTTTTTGTCGACCACACATTAATCAATAGTTCACGGTCATAGGAAGCCAAACAGGTGGCATAGAATCTACAAAGCTAAAATCATGGGAACGAGTACGGGATCGTCGAGCCAGGTTGTCAGCTTGCGTGTTCTCCGCCCGCGGAATGTAAGACAGAGTGAAGTTCGCGAATCCACCATAGAGGGTCTGGTAATCTTGTAGTTGTGTGTGAAAAGCCGGCCAATCCTCCGGATTACGAGTAAGGCTGATAAGCTCCGTACTGTCCGTCTGGAAATCACAAGAAAGAAAGCGGCGCCGATGAAGTTCGGACATCGCCCATAGCAAAGCCTCCAGCTCCGTGTGAAGTGGTGATAGGCTCCGCCGTTGACATCTCGCCCCCATCAGAATTACTCTATTATCTGTATCCGAAAGTATCCAACCCAAACCAGATGTGGAATCCCCATGCTTCCAGGAATCATCTGTCCGGCATAGAAACGGGTGCGTCCTATTAGGAGCCACATAAGACTGTGTCTCCTCCAATTGTTAGGAGCCTGCGCATCCTTCCAAGCTGTGTAATCAATTTCTGCAGATCGTAGAATATCCTCTACATCCAGATGGACTCCTTGAAAGACCTTTTGGTTTCGAGCTTTCCAAATTAACCATATTAACCAGGGAAAAAGGTTGTAACGGTCACTACCCCGAGACCCCACTGGGTTTCGTCGAAACAGGAAATCCATATTGGAATAAATTGACTCAGATGGGAACTGATTTCCTATCTGGTTCAAATAAAGATCCCAAATATGAACAATCGCTGGACATCCAAAGAAAACATGGTTAATTGTTTCCTCAGCACCATCACAACATTTACAAATAGTGTCACAATGCACACCCCTCTGAACTAGTTCAGAAGTAACCGCCAGACAACCGGATAATATTTGCCAAAGCAAATGTTGTATCTTCATTGGGAAATGCAAAGTCCATGGGAGAGCTTTCAAAGCTTCCAACCCTGGTCCCCAGCCATTGTTATTTACTCGCTGAACCCTCTCATAGGTGAGGCGTTTGTAACCCGATTTGACCGTGTATTGGCCCGATTTAGTGTAATGCCAAACCACACCGTCATAATTGAGATTACGACTTGGTTGTATTCCTCGAACCAAAACTACATCCTCAGGGTCGAGAAGCTCCTGAAGTAATGGCAAATGCCAGTCCCCCATAGCGGGATCTATCAGTTGATATACCTGAATCCCAGGAAACGAAAACCGACCTCTACCCTGAGCTGGTTGTGGATGAATATCTGGGATCCATGGATCTTCCCAGACCGAATTATTTATTCCTTAGCCTATCTTAATCCGAACTCCATCCCTCAATAGACCCTGAGTAGAAAAAATACTCTTCCACCCGAAGGAGGGAGAATGAGGTTTCTTTGCGTTTAGAGGATGAGACTTCCTGAAATATCTGCCGCGGAAAACCCGAGCAACCAGAGACCCAGGAAACTGAACCAACCTCCATAATTGTTTCGCCAACAAGGCAGTGTTAAAATCCTCCAGAGATTTGAAGCCTAAGCCGCCGTTCTCTTTCGGTATACATAATTTGTCCCATGCAACCTAATGGAGACTGCAGTTACATCCATTGGAACTCCACCAGAATTTTGAAATCGCACCGGTCAACTTAGTAGTTAACGCTTGGGGGAGTCTAAAACATGACATGACATAATTGGGTAGCGCAAGAGCTACTGATTTGATCAGGATCTCTTTGCCCCCTTTGGATAAAAACTTGGAAGACCACCCATTGACCCGATCTCCCAACCGTTCTCGGACAAAATTAAAAATCTGACTCTTAGAGCCCCCTAAACTTTCAGGGATCCCGAGGTAAGTGCCCATTCCACCCTCCTTGGAAATACCAAGCAACGTTTTCATTGAAACCTTTGCCTGGTCCAGTACATTCTTCCCAAACATAACCGAGAATTTTTCAAAATTTATTACTTGCCCCGAAGCTCGTCCATAGTCCCGTAAGATATCGAGGATTGCCTGGCATTGAGAAACCTCTGCTTTGCAAAAGAAAAGACTATCATCAACAAAAAACAAATGAGAGATTGCCGGGCTCTGATGAGCTATTTTTACACCCGTTATAGCACCATCTCGTTCCTTGCGCTTAATATTCGCAATCAAGACTTTCGTACAAAGTATAAAAAGATACGGCAAAAGAGGGTCACCTTGTCTCAGACCCCGTTGAGGAACAATATTACCTGTCGGGCAACCATTAAAAAGGACCTTGTAGGAGACCGACCGAACGCACCACATAAGCCAAGAGATCCACACACGTCCAAATCCCAGTTTCTGTAGCACAGCCTCCAAAAAAGGCCACTCTATCCGATCATAAGCTTTGCTCATGTCTGTCTTAATAGCCATAAAATTATGGCGGCATCGCTGATTCGTACGCAAGCCATGAAACATTTCCTGGGCAATCAAAATATTATCCGTAATCAGCCTCCCAGAAACAAAAGCCGACTGTGTTTCCGAGATAACACGTGGTAGGACTTTTTTTAGACGCAAACACAAAATCTTGGAAATGATCTTGTATGCGACATTACAGAGGCTGATTGGCCGAAGCTCCGTCATCCGCTTAGGTTGACTCATTTTCGGTATAAGACAAATATTGTTCACATTCAACCGAGCATCAAAACTTCCAGATCTAAAAAAATCCCTAACCAGGCCAAGTAAATCCGCCTTCAAAATTCCCTAGTAACGTTGAAAAAACAAAGCTTTCATCCCATCCGGCCTAGGAGCCTTCTCAGGATGCATTGCAAAGAGCGCCTTCTGTACTTCATCCTCCGTAACATCCCTGGTTAATGCTTGATTCATGGAATTCGTGATGACCGAATCCACGTTCTCCAAAACCTGAGTGAAATCGCCCGTCCCAGTAGGCGAAAATAGCTCATTGAAGTAATCAATTGCTATCTCCTCCATACGTTCCGGTGATTCTTCCCAATCACCCTGAAAACTAAAAAGGCCGGATATCCGGTTCCTCGCTCTTCTCTGTTTAGTCGTGGCGTGGAAAAATTTTGTATTGCGATCACCCTCCTTCAGCCACAAATTCCGGCTCTTCTGTTTCCAGAAAATTTCCTCATCCCTATAAGCATCGTGCAACTTCTTTTTAATATCCACTATCACCTCCGCAGAAATCGAATCATCATTCTGCGCATCTTCCAATTTTTCCTTCAGCGACTCTATTTTTTCCTTTCCATGTGGCACATTATTTTTCCGCCACCAGGAGATTGAATTTCTGCAGTTATGTATTTTATCCATAAAAGCTGGAATCCTGAAATTGCGGGTTCGTTGCCACCCACTCTCAATTGCCTCAACAAGGCCCTCCTTTCCTATCCACCTCTTGTCAAAACGGAAATTTTGATAGTACTTTTCCACCTTATAATGTGATTTTAATAAAATTGGGCGATGATCTGATCCGATTCTGGCTAAATATTCCACTTTAGAATGTGTGAATATGTGATGCCAATCCTCATTTCCAACCAATATTCTGGTTACAACCAATATTTTAAAGTCAAAGTTTTAACAGCAATTTTGAATTTTAAAATCATTACCGTTAGAATATTTACAGTTCAAACCAATCGTCTTTAGTTTGTTATGTTAAGATTAATATTTTTATTAATGTTATAAAAAATATTAGCAATTGCAAATTTAAATTATTAATAAAAGTTACCAGTGAGTTGAATAAAAAAATGATAACTTGTTTTCAACAACAAATTCACTTAATCATTTTGCAAATACTATCATATTAATTTTACTGCAAATTACTTCAGATTAAAAAGTCAACTGTAGCTCAACTTTAATACTGCATATTATTAGTGGAAAACTCAACTTTAGCACAGCATGTTATCAGTGGAGGCATAATCCTTGTCTTCTTGGCCAACTGGTCCGCTATGATATTATTTTATAAGAAATTCTAATGTATTTGAATTGCATGTCGTTATTACCACCAACCATTTTTGCTCTGTCTCTAACCTAAACACTTATTTCTTGTAATATGCCATGTGTTGTGTTTGGGAGTAGGTTTATTTTACTGACATGGTTATATAGTAGATTATTATCGCCACAAAGCATACCACAAGGAATATAAAATCAAAATTTTATATTCATCAAGTAAACGTGATATCGTCATATAAAATTAAAAATTCATTATTATACCATTAAAACATATTTTTATTCTAAAATTATCATTACTAAGATCCGAACTCTAACGAAATCGCAGAACATAAAAAAAATATAATATTTAATATTGGGTCTATATGGGTTTCGTATGTATAACTCGATATATGTCCATTAGGTTAAATGTAGTATTGATAAAGTTGTTGTATATAAGACATGGATGTTCATATAAATAAGATAAGAAGTTCTCTTAACTATTTGAGGGTTCTTAACATGGTATTAGAGCTTTTAACCTAACTACTAAATGATTTGAGCTTACGATTCTTAATTCTTCGCTTCCGAAATTGTGTTAGTTCCTTGATTGGTTCGAATCTTTAATCTTTGGTCTCGTCGTCTACTACTACGACAGAGATTTTTAGGCAACGAGATGACAGAGAAAACTCCTACCTCTGGCTCTTCTGTGATCTCGCGTGTGGAATAAACTCGGAGAACGATATTTCCGTATTAATTAACCTCGGGAGACAACCAGGGAACTATGATCTCCAAACCGACCTTGAATGGTCATAACTACGATGAATGGGCTACGAACTTGCGCTTGGCTCTCAAAGCACGGAAGAAGTTTGGTTTTTCGGATGACTCTCTTCCTCTACCCGATGAGAGTGATGGAGATTTTGAGGATTGGATCACGAATAACGCACGCGTGGTCTCATGGATGAAACTCACGATCGAAGACGGTCGTGCATCATCTATGGGACACATCGATTAAGCTAATGAGCTATGGCTTTATGCGAAACAAAGATTTGATGTTAAGAATGGGCAAAGAGTTCAACGACTAAAGTCGGAACTCGCGACCTGTAAGGAGAAGGGTATGGCGATAGAAGCATATTTCGGCAAACTCTCTTTGCTTTGTCGAAACTTGGCGGATTACCAATAAGCGAAAACCATGGAAGAAGTAAGAAAGGAACGTGAGGAAGACAAACTACATCAATTCCTCATGGACCTAGATGAATCGCTTTATGGAACCGTCAAATCTTCGTTGTTGTCGCGAGTTCCTTTGCCGTCCTTGGAAGAAGCTTGTAACACATTAATGCAAGATGAGGAATCAAAGCAACCTGGTCGTATGAATGAAGAAAGGAATGACGTCATGAGATTTGCGGTTCAGACACAAAAACCGCGGGTTTCGTATGAAAATAGAAGAGTTTCGAGTGTGTGTAGCAGTTGTGGCAAGCAAGGACACACAGCAGAAACATGCTTTCATAAAATCGGCTACCCTCCTTAGGGGAGGAAAGTCCAAAATACAAGAACAAAAGAGGAGGACGCAGCGGAAATTTCTTAGGCGGACATGGTCGTGGAGCTCTTGTAGCTGTTACGAACATTGGCAAATCCATATCCTCGGCTCAAGTCAATCACACTGCAGCTTCCCCTCTGCTCGTACCTCACTTTGCGGGGCATGTAGCTACTGGTGTTCACACATGTACCACTTTTCAGTCTTCTGGTTTGCTCACGGTGGAAGATCGTATTGGTATCAGTGTCTTAAACGACACTCAATGGAGAACATTGGTATCAATGTTAAATGAATGTAAACTAAGCTCGAATGATCACCTCTCCGCTAAGTACTTTCTTGAGTCATGAATTATTGATAGTGGCGCTTCTAATCACATGACAGGTTCTCTTGATTATCTGAGTGATGTTTTCGATATGGCACCGATGCTAATTAAACTTTCGCATTGTCGGTTCACTGCTTTGACAAATCCGAATGTGTTCGTATGGGATCATCGCTTTGTCTTCGTGATGTTTACTTTGTAGATGGACTTGAATGTCATCTAATATCTGTCTCACAATTAGCTAGGGATAGTGGTTGCATTCTTCAAGTGACTGATATGCTTGTTATTATTCAGGACCACATCACGATGATGCTGATTGGAGTGGGTGAATAGTTGAATGAGCTCTATTTCTTTCGAGGGTTGGATGTGGCTGTCGCAGTTCAAGGTTCCAGTTGAGACTCTATGGATATTTGACATCGTCGTTTGGGGCATCCCTCCTCGAAAGCTCTTGATATGTTACATTTTTCGGATTTCAGAAATAATGGCTTTGATTCAAAGGCATGTGATGTTTGTATCCGTGCCAAGAAAACAAAAGATTCTTTTCCTTCAAGTACTAATAAGACGAGCTTTCCTTTTGAATTAGTTCATTGTGATCATTGGGGTTCTTATCGAGCTTCTGCATTGTGTGGCTCAAGATACTTTCTTACGATAGTTGATGATTACTATAGAGCTGTGTGGATTTATCTTCTAACGTCAAAACAAGAAGCACCTAATCATCTTAATAATTTCTTGGCATTGGTCGAATGACAATTCTCACGAAAAGTGAAAATAATTCGTAGTGACAATGGCTCAGAGTTTATCTGCTTATCAGGTTTTTTTGAAGAACAAGGAATTGTTCATGAGACTTATTGTGTTGGTACGCCTCAACAAAATGGTCGTGTCAAGCGCAAACATCGACATATTCTCAACGTAGCTCGGGCATTTTGTTTTCAAGCATACTTACCAATTGATTTTTGGAGCTACTGTGCTCTAACTGCACGATATCTTATAAACCGTACTCCGACGTCGTTACTTCAAGGAAAGACTCCGTTTGAAATGATATATGGTCGACCTCCTCCAATGGCTCATCTTAAGACTATTGGTTGTCTTTGTTACGTTCACAATCAAAAACATGGGGGAGACAAATTCGATAGTCGAAGCAACAAATTCGTCTTTATCGGTTATCCTTTTAATAAGAAAGGATGGAGGGTCTATAACATTGAAATCGGTACGATATCAGTTTCACGCGATGTCATCTTCTTTGAATCTATATTTCCCCTCTCAAACACAGTGGATACGACGTTGACTTCATCTCACGTAACTCCTCTTGTAGCCATACACAATGAATCCATTGACTTTGATGAAGATGTTCTCGATAATTTAAGTGATGAACATACCTTAGACACTCAACATGAGACGGTCTCTGCTCCGTTAGCACCTCTGGTCTCCGCACCTGAAACTCAAATTCAGAATCTCGATATGACTTATTCGCCGGAATCTGCGAATGACACGACACAAACAGGCTCCTCTTCGTGCTCTGTTTCGGCCTCTGTTCTATCTCTTGCTTCATCGTCGTCTTCCACAAAGCTTGAGCCATATTCTCCCACGATAGCCCTGTGTCCGAAACTACAGAATAGGTCATCACTAAAACGATTATAGCTAACGACTCTAAACCTGAGATTTTGGGCTGAGGACATCGCATAAAGAGACAACCTACGAAGCTAGACGATTACATTACTATGCTACTTCATCAACCATCTCCTTCGGCCACACCATATCAATTGGATAACTATGTCTCAAGTGCAAGGTTTTCTTAAAATTATCAACATTTCTTGATGGCCATCTACTCTGGTTTTTAACCGATCCACTTTAAAGATGCTATTGACGATGAGAACTGGCGCTTAGCAGTTAAAGATGAAATCACTTCATGTGAAGACTTGGGTATATGGTCTATAGTCGATTTACCACCGGTAAAGAAGGCGTTGGGATGTAAATGGGTATTTTGCTTAAAGTTCAGCGTGATGGCACATTAAAACGCCATAAAGCTCGTCTCGTTGTACTCGGAAACATTCAAACTGAAGGAGTTGATTATACCAAAACATTCGCATTTGTCGCCAAGATGATAACAGTGCGTGCGTTTTTACAACAAGCTTCCTCAAATGATTGGCCCGTTCATCAAATGGACGCGCATAACGCTTTTCTTTCACGGTGATCTTCACGAAGAAGTGTATATGCAACTTCCTCAGGATTTCAGAACATCAGATAAAAACAAGGTATGTCGACTTCACAAATCAGTTTAGGAGCTTAAACAAGCTCCTCAATGTTGGAATGAGAAGCTTGTTACATCGATGAAGGCATTTGGTTTTGTACAAGATATTTCAGATTATTCGCTATTCCTCTATGTTCAAGGAGATACTCGGATTCATGTACTCGTCTATGTGGATGATTTGATAATTACCAGAAGCTCTCTCGAAGCAATGAATGGGTTTAAGAGTTATGTGAGTGCATGTTTTCGTATGAAGGACCTTGGAGTTTTGCGATATTTCTTGGGTATTGAAGTTGCATGTAGTCCTGAAGGGATTTATCTCTGCCAACGAAAATACGCTTTGGATATTATTTCTGACACGGGAATGCTAGGTATCAAATTGGTTTCGTTTCCTTTTGAACAACATCACAAATTGGCTTTGGTCAAAGATGATTGTACAAGCTATAGAAGATTAGTCAGACGTCTTATATATTTGAGTTCTACGAGACCGGAGATGTTATACGTGATTCACATTTTCTCGCAATTTATGGCTGATCTAAAATCAGACCATTGGGAGGCGGCAGTAAGGGTTGTTCGCTATTTAAAACATAGTCCGGGCCAAGGCATTTTACTTCGCGCAAACACGAAACTTACTTTATACGCATGGTGTAAAGCAGATTGGGGGGCTTTTCCATTGACTCGTCGATCTATTACAGGATGGTTTGTTCAACTTGGTGGGTCACTTTTATCTTGGAAAACACATAAACAAGATGTGGTTCTCGTTTTTCCGCCGAAGCGGAATATTGGGCTATGGCGGAGACGGTAACTCTTCTCTTATGGCTAAGACAACTACTTCCAGCGCTTGGTATTGACTATTCTTATGCGATCTCATTGCACTCCGATAGTCTCTCAGCGATCAACTTAGCCAAGAATCCGATATTCCATGCTCGCATCAAGCATGTAGGTATGGATTGCCATTTTATTCACGACGAGATTATACGTGGTGTTATTCTACCAAAACATGTTTCTACTAAGACACAATTGACGGACATTATCAAAAAGGTGCTAGGAAGGCGAGAGTTTGAAGAATTTATGGTCAAGGTGGGTGTTTGGAACCTCTACACTCCACCTTGAGAGGGGCTATTGGGCCTATATGGGCCTCGTGTGTGTAGCTCGAAAAATGTCCATTAAGTTAAACGTAGTATTGACAAAGTTGTTGTATATAAGACATGGATGTTTATATGAATAAGATAAGAAGTTGTCTTAACTACTTGAGGGTTCTTAACATTTATATCTTTTTGTTATACCTTATAGCTAAAATATAAAATACTTGTTTATGCTAATTTTATTCCAAATTTGAGATGATCTATTTCCAGAATATTGTTTTGTTTTGCTATGGAAGCACATAAAGAAAACAATCAACTAAAAAATTACAGTAAACAATTGACAAAACAAAATAAAACTTAACTATTTAAAAACTTAGTTGACAAATAAAATGAATTTAAGTAAACTGTTTTCTTTTTATTTATAGTTTTAGTTGAGTTAATCAACTTTTTTTATTTGTTCATCCAAATTAATGTTTCATTAATAATTTAAAATATTATAAAGATAGGAACATACAAGGGTAAGTATTGGACCGAACCGTATTGAGCATTGGACTGAAGTACATTGGACCAGACCAGCGATAACTTGAGGAGGAAGATTCTAGAGTTGGTTGTATATATGTGTTTATGTTAACTTTCCATTTATCGTTATGTATAGTTATGGACTCTAGGGATGTATATATACCAAACCATATCGTAATGAGAATAACAAGGAGCTTGTGATATCTACATTATCATGGTATCAGAGTCAATTGAATTATAAACCCTAGAGAAGACACAAAAGAGACGCCATGGGAGACTTAACAGAGAAGAATAAGGAAGGTGAGTTGATCGGGACGAACGCGGAAGCGACGTCTCCTTACTATCTGCATCCAGCGGATGGTCCCGGAAGTTTGATTACCACCGTTCAACTTAAGGGGGAGAACTATGAGGAATGGGCTAAGCATGTGCGGAACGCCTTTCGAACTAAGAGGAAACTTGGCTTCATTGATGGAACTCTGAAGAAACCAACGACACCAGACGGGATTGAACAATGGGACGTTGTGAACGCGATGATTGTTGCATGGATTATGAACACGATAGAGTCAACCTTACGAACAACGATTTCAATGGTGGAAGACGCTAGCATTCTATGGGAAGATTTGAAACTTCAGTTCTCGGCAGGGAATGGTGTAAGAATTCACGAGTTGAAGTCAGACATAGCTTGTTGCAAGAAGCAAGGAGACAGTGTTGTTGTGTATTATGGACGATTGAAGAAAATGTGGGACGAGTTAGCGATATACAAGCCGATCCGAACATGTGCTTGTGGAGAGATCACGGCTTTGCTGAGACAGGATCAAGAGGAAGACAAACTCATGAATTCTTGATGGGATTAGATAGTGAAAAGTTTGGAACAGTTCGTTTGACCATAACTAGTATCAAACCTCTTCCAAAGCTTTCACAAGTGTACCAGCGCAATATAAGGGAAGAGAGACAACAAACTGTCTCACGCAACAGAGATGAAAGACCTGGAGCAGTGGGTTTTGCAGTGCAGGCGAGTCTTAAACCGAGAAATACAGTGACTTCCCACCGTGAGACAGGGAAACTAAGCTGCACTCATTGTGGCAAAACAGGTCATGAGGTGAATGACTGTTATCAATTGAAGGGATATCTTGAATGGTGGGGAAAAAGCGGTGGACGAGGAGGTACGCGTGGAAGTGTTAGAGGTAGAGGATGCAGAGGAGGAGTTGCTGGTAGTTATGGCCGAGGACGTGGTGCTGGTCAAAGATCGAACTCCTCTTCAGAGATAGTTAGGAGTAATGCCGCACAAGTGATCACACAAAGCTCTGGTGTTACAACTCATGTCGCCCGAAAAGAATCAGATTACGACAGAAACTATCTTCCGCAACTTAATGATGAACAGTGGACCGCTCTAATGCATTTGCTCAACACTCCACGACCTGGTCAGACTGAAAAATTACATGGTAATGCTGAACATGTCGATTTTATCATTGATACAGGGGCCTCACACCACATGACATGGAATCTGGAGTATTTGACAAACATCGTTGATATTGTTCCATGTTCCATTGGCTTGCCTGATGGAGATCATATGATCGCGATTAAGAAAGGAGATATATGCCTTGGAGGCGATATGTGGCTGCGAGGAGTTCTTTACGCTCCAGATTTGAAATGCAACTTGATCTCTGTAGCTAAATTGCTCAAACTTATCAGAGGGTCTTCTATAACTTTTACATCGGATTTGTGTGTTTTACAGGACCATACCAAGATGACGGTGATTGGAGCGGGTGAAGAACGTGACGGGGTTTATATTTTTAAAGGAACGGTTGGAGGAAAAGCTTATAAGACAGTAGCGAGTAGAGGTACAAAGGAGCTGTGGCATAGACGGTTGGGACATCCTTCGGACCGAGTTTTATCTTATTTACCATATTCTATTATTTTAAATAAAGGAGTCGAGCATGATACAATATGTGATTCTTGCTTTAGAGCCAAACAAACCAGAGATTATTTTTCAGATAGTGAAAATAAAGCGGCTTCTAGTTTTGAATTGATTCACTGCGATTTATGGGGTCCGTATAGAACACCATCGTCCACAGGTGCAACATATTTTTGAATATCGTGGATGACTATTCTCGAGCCGTATGGATATTTCTCATGAGTGAAAAGCGGGAAGTAGCGACTATTATGCAAAATTTTATGGCTATGGTGGATAGACAATTCGGCAAGCGAATTAAGGCGGTGAGAAGCGACAATGGTACGAAATTTATTTGTTTGAAACCGTATTTTTCTAAAGAAGGAATTCTACACCAAACATCATGTGTAGCGGCACCGCAGCAAAATGGAAGGGTTGAACGTAAACATCGACACATTTTGAATGTAGCTCGTGCGTTGATGTTTCAAGCCAATTTTTCGATCACATTTTGGGGCGAGTGTGTGTTAACAGCAAGCCATTTGATCAATAGAACTCCAACACCTCTACTCAATGGAAAAACACCGTATGAGATCTTGTTTGGTACAATACCATCGTTTAATAGTCTGAAAGTCCTAGGATGTTTGTGCTACGCACACAAGAACAATAGAGACAAAGATAAATTTGCCACACGAAGCCGGAGATGTGTCTTTACCGGATATTCGTTCGGAAAAAAAGACTGGCAGCTGTATGATCTGGAAACTAAAGAATTTTTTATCTCATGAGACTTTGTGTTTCATGAACAAACATTCCCGTTCAAGACCCCCAAACCAGTTAGTAATCACGACTTGTCAGCCCAAACACCGCTATTTGATACAGATATGGTGGCCACACCACCATTGATCTCCGTTAATGCAGGACCTGACCACACGACGGATACTTTGTCGATGGCAACAGAGTCTTCAGAGCTGCAAGGTGGGGTCGTGGACTCAAATACAGAGGCAGTTCACGACAATGCAGAAACAGAGCATATTCCAGAGACACAACAGTTAGGGCGAGGTCGCAGAGAGAAGCGTTCTTCTTCCCGACTACAAGATTATGTCGTATACACAGCGACTACTCAAGACCCGTCACGTTCTGCCCCGTCCCCAGTTCCGTCGTCTCCAAGGTACGAGTCTATATCTGATTGCTCATTATGTTTCTTGTGATCGATTTTCCGCAGATCATCAAGCTTTCTTGGCTGCGATAACGGTGAATGTTTCTCCCCATTCTTATAATGACGCAATACAAGATGAGAGGTGACGTAAGGCAGTGACGGGAGAGATAGATGCTCTCGAAATTAATAAGACTTGGGACATCAGTGATTTACCGCCGGGGAAACGAGCAATTGGATGTCATTGGGTGTTCACTATTAAGTTTAAATCCGATGGAACAATTGAGAGATATAAGGCGCGTTTGGTAGCCTTGGGAAACCGACAAAAGGAGGGCATAAATTACGAGGAGACGTTTGCACCCGTGGTCAAGATGACTACTGTTCGAACATTTCTTAAGGTTGCGGCATCAAAGAATCGGGTTGTTCAACAAATGGACGTGCATAATGCATTCTTACACGGTGATCTAGACGAAGAAGTTTATATGAAACTTCCACCGGGTTTTAGATGTGACGATGGGAACAAAGTATGCAAGTTGAAGAAATCTATTTATGGTCTGAAGCAATCCCCAAGATGTTGGTTTTCTAAGCTTACGGCAGCTTTACAAGGATATGATTTTATACAAAACAAATCTGACTACTCGTTTTTTTGGTTGAAACGTGGAGCATTACAATTGTATGTGATTGTTTACGTGGATGATTTGGTGATAGGAGGTAATGATGGAGAGGCTGTTTCGCGGTTCAAAGGTTATTTGGGACAGTGTTTTCGGATGAAGGATTTGGGGCCTTTGAAGTACTTCCTTGGGCTGGAAATAGCATGATCTGAGAAGGGGATGTATTTATCACAGCGTAAATATACATGTGATATTATTGCTGAATGTGGTTTGCTTGGAGGAAGACCGGTGGTGACTCCGGTAGAACAACACCACAATCTCACGGCCGACGGAGATGATATGTTTGATGAACCCGAGAAGTATAGGAGGCTGGTGGGTAGATTGGTTTATCTCTTGATCACACGTCCTGAATTGTCGTACATTGTACACGTGTTAGCTCAATTCATTTATCGTCCGCAACAGAAACATTGGTTGGGAGCATTGAGAGTGGTTTGATATATTAAGAGTTGCCCTGGACAGGGTATTCTACTTTCATCAGATGATAACCTTACTATCTCGGCGTATTGCGACGCGGATTGGGCAGCTTGTGCCATGACGAGACAGTCACTCACTGGTTTTGTTGTTATGCTTGGGGATTCACCGGTGGCTTGGAAGACCATGAAGCAAAGAGTAGTGTCAAGGTCATCGGTGGAGGCGGAGTACCGTGCGATGGCAGATACGGTGTCGGAGTTGAAATGGAATCGGGAGTTACTTGAGTGTTTTGGCATGAAGCAAACGAATCCTATCACATTGTTCTGTGACAATCAATCGGCGTTACATATTGCCAAGAATCTTGTCTTCCATGAAAGGACAAAACACGTAGAGAATGATTGTCACTATGTTCGCGACAAGATTACAGGCGGAAATCCGAAGGCAATGAAAATCCATACATCGAACCAAGTGGCAGATAGTTTTACCAAAGGTGTGGGCGTACAACAATTTCGATATCTTTGTAGCAAGTTGGGTATTTGTGATCTTCATGCGCCAACTTGAGGGGGAGTATTGGACCGAACCGTATTGAGCATTGGACTGAAGTACATTGGACCAGACCGGCGATGACTTGAGGAGGAAGATTCTAGAGTTGGCTGTATATATGTGCGTATGTTAACTTTTCATTTATCGTTATGTATAGTTATGGACTCTAGAGATGTATATATACCAAACCATATCGTAATGAGAATAACAAGAGCTTGTGATATCTACATTATCAGTAAGCTAACCAAAACTTAAAAAAAAATAAGCGACACAAACTTAAACTTAATTTTTAGAAAGAAAATTTGAGAAATAAATATAGTAAAAAAATCCATTTATATAAGAGACCAACATAAAATTGACCCTCTCAAAATATATGAGTAAATGAAGCGAAACAAACAACGTGACATTTTAAAATAAAAAGTGTGTAACATTTTTTCCAAAAACATTGTGGAATATGTTTAAGAATTATATGCATAACAACTTTTTCCAAAGTAGAGAAGATAGTAGATAAAAAAAAACAAGAGTTAAATAATTATGTTTGCAAAGAAGTAAATTGGAGATGAAGTTGTAAGCTAAACCTAGGGACTACAAAGGTATGTCTATTATGTAATTGTGGGAATTGCTTTGTGTATGTGTCTCTGATGAATTGAAGAATCAGCTAAAAACATCAGTATTTGAAGAGGAGATTATCATTGTCTTATTTCCATGCCCTTGAACAAATCTCCGGGTCTCGAAGGATACACAAAAATGTTCTTCCAGACAGCTTGACCGATAATTAAGGAGGACTTCATGGCTGCTATACATTCATTTTTCCGTAATGGGTACATGTTGAAGGGAGTTAACTCGACCATTATGGCACTTATCCATTTGAAAAATAATGCAATGGAAATGAATGACTATCGACCTATTGTTTGCTGCAACTTAATGTATAAGGTTATTTCGAAAATTTTGGCTAACCGGCTTAAGGTAGTTCTACCTACATTTATCAGGCCGAATCAATCGGCGTTTGTCATGGACATATTACTCCTTAAAAATCTGCTCCTGGATACCGAGCTAGTTAAAGATTACCACAATATCTCCCCGTTGTGCTCAAAGAATTGATATAGCCAAGGCATTCGTCATAATGATGTGAACTCTAAAATTGGCTTTGGATTCGTTTCAGGGAATTGGGCTACGAAACCCACTATGGCTGAAAGTTGAAGACAAAAGAGTTTGGAGTCTTCGGCTAGTTTGTGCACGGTTTGGACCCATTACAGATCCATTGGAGGTTAGAAATATTTATATATCTCTAACGATCATCATTGTCTTCAAGACTCAACATAACAACCAAGATCAAGAAATTATTTACAGAGAAGAGAGAGAGAGAGAGAGAGAGAGAGAGAGAGAGAGAGAGAGAGGAAGAAAGCTTAAGCGAGAAGAGAAAGAGATCGTGTCTTTGAATTTCTTTTCTTGTATCTTCTTCTTTGTGTAGTCTAAGTACCATCTCATCGAAAAGTTTGTAGCGTTGAGATCAGAACTTCTTGTACTCGATTTGCTGATTAGTGGATGCAGTTGGGGAGCAAGAGATATCCTCCCGAGATGTAGGACGTTTCCTAAGCTCGATGAACAATTCTTTTTTTTAACATCACTCGGTGAATAATTCATGGTGTTAATAAAGCAATCAGAGACAGAGGAAAGTAATTAGAGTTTGATCGGAGCTAGTTTAAAAACTTACGGGTGGTATTAGAGCTGTAGATTGCGACTAACTGGATCAACTTGATCGTGATCTTCTTCAGAAAATCTTCAAGAGGTACATCTTTCATCTGAATTTAGATCTAGATCTGGTTTCGCGATTCTTGAAGGCGTTGTTAATTTCTTTGGTTTCATCTGAAACAAACAAGAAGAAGTAAAAGGTGATCATGTTAAGTTCAAGATATAAAATCTTCAAAAGTTTTAGGAGATATTTATAACTGGTTGTTAGCTTGTTAGCGTTCTCCGATCTAAATGGTTGAGGTAGACATGATTAGTACTAGGGTTGATGTCGAGGGATTTGATGGGAAATGATACTTTCATCTGGGGAAGATCAGGATGATGGCTCACTTCACGAGCTTAAGGACCTCTTGACTGATGATGGACTCTTGCTGGAACCACAACCTGCAAGAGAAGCTCTAGAATTATATAAGAAAGATCCTCTGAAGGTTATTGAAGGATCTACTTCAGCATAGTTAGTTAAATATCCTGTCAACATAGAAAAATCTAAGAAGGCTAAGAGCATAATCATTCCAAATGCTACAGACAAAGTTCTAAGGAAGATAATACATTGTGTAACAACAGCTCAAATGTGGACAACTTTAGACAAACTCTACATGGAATCTTCTCTGACTAACAAGATAAACATGGAATTAAAGTTATATACATTCAGAATGAATGAATCTAAGGGAATGGATCAGATTGTAGATGAATTTCTTAAAATAATCTTAGACTTGAAAAATGTGGGAGCAAATATTTCAAAGGAAGTGCAATAAATATTGCTTCTAAGCTCTTTACCTAGTAGATATGATCAACTAAAGGAGACTCTGAAGTATGGAAAAGAATCAGTTAGCTTGAGAGAAGTCATTGCTTCAACTAGATCTAAAGAAAGAGAGTTTCTAGAGAGTGGCAAGGCCACCAAGAACCAAGCTGAAGGCTTATATGTGGAGTCCAGAGGCAGACCTGAGAAGAAGACAAATAATCAGTGGAGAAAGAGGTATAAGAGTAGAGGTAAAGGAAAAAAAACCAGAAAGGAAATAAGAATTTTAAGGGCTCTTTGCATGGGTCATTGGAAATGTGACTCTCCAGAGAGAAAGAATAAGGTGTTTCAAAATCAAAAAAGGGAATCTACTAACCTAGCTGATAGTTCTAGTAGTAAGTACCCTAGAAGCAAATGAAGAATGGATACTTGACTCGTGGTGTACTTTCCATACAACATCTAATAGGGATCTACTCTATCATTTTGAGGAGTGAGAAGGTGGAAAAGTGTTGATGGAAAATAATATGTATAGTGAAGTAAAAGAGATTGGCAAAGTCAGAATTACAAATCCTAATGACTCTGTGGTGATTCTCACAGATTTCATATGTATGCCTACTATGAGCAGAAATCTCATCTCATGTGGAATGTTAGAGAAGTTATGTTGTACGTATGAGGGTGGAGGTTTTATCGTGACCTTTTACAAAGACAATCAGAAGTTATCATCTGAAAAACACAACTCAGGATTGTATTATCTACAAGGAACTGTGACTAACTATCATGCTCTAATGGTAAAGTCAGATTCAAAAAAGACAAAATTGTGGCATTCCAGGTTTGGTCACATGAGTCTAAATGGAATGCAGATTCTGAGTAAGAATGGATACTTGAAGGAAAAGGATATTATAGAAATGTCATTTTGTGAAAATTGTATACTTGGAAAATCTAAGAAGAAAAGCTTTCCTAAAGGAAAACACACATCAAAAGCATTGTTGGATTACATTCATTCGGACTTGTGGGAATCACCTTCAACACCTCCTAGTCTGAATGAGTGAAAATATTTCATCACCTTCGTTGATGATTATTCAAGGAAGATTTGGATATATTTTCTGAGAACTAGATGAGGCACTCTCTAAGTTCAGGAAGTGGAAGACTTCAGTTGAGAATCGGTCAGAAAAGAAGATTAAATTTCTAAGGACTGACAATGGTTTGGAATTCTGCAATCATCACTTTGATGAGTTGTGCAAGGATAGTGGAATTATAAGGCATAAGACTTGCTGCTACACTCCACAACAAAAAAGAGTGTCATAAATAATGAATCGCACCATCATGGAGAATGTGAGATGCAAGCTTTCTGAAGCTGGTTTAGAACAAAAGTTTTGGGCTGCAGCAGTCTCCACTGTTGTATATCTGATTAACATATCTCCTAACTGAGTAGTAGATTTCAAACTACCAGAAGAGATATGGTCGTGCTCAAAACCGAGCCTAGAAAACCTCGTAGATTTGGTAGTACAACTTATGTACACACAGTTCAAGGAAAGACTTATCGTAAAGCTATCAAGGGAGTGCTTCTAGGATACCCTCAGGGAGTCAAAGGCTATCGAGTATGGATCCTTGAGGACTTGAAGTTTGTGATAAGTAAAGATGTGACCCTAAATGAAGCAAAAGTTTACAGAGATTAGGTTGCTGAAAATGAGCAGGAAGCTAGCTCAGAAAAGAAGTAGAAACGGGTATCCTTTAACTCTGTTCTTGAACAAGTGTAGGCACTGGCAGCTATTCCCTCATCTCCATCCATATTCCATCGACCTTCCATGTACGAAAACTTCTCATATCTTTTCTGGGGGAAAAGAAAATGGGAACAAATGAGGCAGACTTACATGCTTTCCCTTAGGTTCTATGGTATGTATGGAAAGCAAGAAACCGCCTTGTTTCCAACAACTTTCGGGAACAAGCATAAAATATTCTAGATCATGCCACCTAGGAAGCAGAATTTTGGAGCAAGACAAACAAAAGCACACCAGAAGATGACCCACAAGCACCTGAAGAAAACGAGACCCCTGAGGCTATCCCCGTGATCCCTTGGGCTGAAGAACTGCAAGTCTGCCAAGTTGATGGCTCTTAGAGTGTTGATGCTACTTTTAGTGGATATGGATGGATATATTCTATTGGAAGACGAAGATGTCAATCGGGATATCAAAGTGCACAGACCAATCTCTCTCCACTCCATGCAGAATTGGAAACATTGATGTGGGCTATGGAATGTATGATTGCATCCAGTATAGTGGAGGCTGTCTTTGCAACGGATTGTATGCAGTTGATCATGATTGTGTCTAACCCAGAGGAATGACCAGCATTTGCGTCAGAACATATGGATTTTCAATCTCTAATAAGTGTTTTCCCTTTGTTCCATATTTTTTATATTTCGAGAAATTTGAATGTTGCTACACACAATCTTGCCAAAACGGCAAGGTTAAAAATGGAATTGCTACCTATGTAAGAACAACGGTTGCCTCACTTCCCTTAGAAAGGAGTGAAGGTCCGAAAACTTAATAAATGGGTTTTGACGACAAAAAAACTATGTTCTATTATGGTGTGAAGTCTTCACCACCGAAGGTTAGGGTTCAAGGAGGAGTTACAATAGAGACAGTGTTATCAGATGATGGGGTAGAACCATCAGAGGAAATCACATCAGGGGAGCCTGAAAACACAGAAGGAAATTTAGAAAACTATCTACTTGCCAGAGATAGAGTAAGGAGTCAGCATAAGATGCCTTCTAGATTAATAGATACAAACTTTGTAGCATATGACTTGACAGTAGCAACTACTATGGATTTAGAGGAACCTACATCCTATGCAGAGTGGAAATTTTGGAATGGTGGCATGGACGAGGAGATGGATTCACTTATGCAGAACAAGATCCGGTATCTAGTAGAAAGACCTAGGGACAAGAGGGTAATTGGCAGTAAGTGGATCTATAAAAGGAAGATTAGATACCTAGAGTTGAAAGTCCTAGGTTTAAATCTAGATTTATAGCTACGGGTTACTCACAAGTGGAGGGTGTAGACGACACAGAGGTGTTTGCACCAGTGGTGAAACATGTGTCAATCAGACTAATGTTTTCATGGGTAGTTAAGCATGATCTGGAGTTGGAACAACTTGATGTTATGATTGTCTTTCTTCATGGCACATTGGATGAGAAAATCTATATGGAAAAACTTGAGGGTTTTGTGTCTAAAGGAGAAGAAACTAAAATATGTAGACTGGTTAAATATTTGAATGGCTTGAAATAGAGTCAAAGGAAATGGAAATAAGAGATTTGATCAATTTATGGAGGGACGTGGTTACATCAGTAGTCAATATGATGTATGTGTCTACGTGAAAAGTTTAGTGATTGAGGACCTAGTGTATTTGTTGATCTATGTAGATGACATGTTGGTTGCAACTAAGGACATGTCTATGATTCAGAAACTAAAAGAACAGCTTAAGGATTCTTTTGAAATTAAAGGTATGGAAACTGCTAGTAAGATCCAGGCATGGAGATCATATGCGACATAAAGAATAGAATCCTAAAGCTATCTCAAGAGAAATATCTGACACAAGTGTTGGAAACTTTTAATATTTCAAATTCTAAACCAGTGTGTACTCCTATTGGCACTCAATTTAAACTTAAAAGCCTAGATGAAGAGGAATCTATTACTAAAGAAAGACTAATGGAACAAACTCCATATGCTAGTGCAGTTGGTAGTTTAATGTATGCAATGGTGGGTTCAAAACAAACTTAGCATATGGTGTTGGTTTAGTGAGTAGGTTCATTGGAAATCCATGAAGGAATCACCGGCAGGTTGTTAAGTGGATTATGAGATACTTAAAAGGAGTTTTAAATCATCATTTAACATCTATTAAACAGGATAACTTTGACATTGTTGGTTATGTTGATACAGATTTTGCTACGGATTTAGACAGAACGAGATTTGTTACATGTTACATTTTTCAGGTTGGTGGAAATACTATCAGTTGGAGGTCAGGTTTACAACATATTGTGACTCTGTCTATGACAGAATCAGAGTATGTTGCTTTGATAGAAGCTGTCAAAGAAGCTTTGTGGCGTGAAGGAATTTGTACAGAATTAAAGATGAATGATTCAGTTGCTAACTGTTTTTTGATTCTCAGTGCGCTATATGTTTAGACAAGAATGGTGTTTGCCATGAAAGGACTAAGCATATAGGTGTTAAGTTACATTTTATCAAGGATGTTATAGCTAGTGGAGATGTGGTGGTGGATAAAATACATACAACAGAGAATCCAGCTGACTTTTTAATGAAGACATTACCAAGGGCAAAGATTTGAGAAGGGACAGACACAACTTCGTCTCCACTAAGCTAGACTTTGGCTATGCTCAGGTAAGTTTTTATCTCGCAAAAAAAAGGGTAAGAGTAACTTGCCTATTAAATCTTTGAGTGAGGAAAAGTACATGGTTAGAGATAGGATCAGGATCTCAAATTCATTACCTGAGCATAATGTACTGACCAGATGTATGTTTGGAGTTGGTTGTTCGTTGGTATGTCTCTAGTTGTTTTGTAGGTAGAAATTGGTGACAACGATAACAGGGAAACACATAGAAAAAGCAGAAAGTGGTTAGTTTCGCAGTAAGTGAAAGATGATGAATGAAACAAAGTTGAAATGAACGTGTTTCATTTACAATTATCTACAAGGTTTGAAGGCGGATCTTGGTTGGATCTGAATCGGCTGGAGGAAGAGCATCCATAATTTTTTGTGGTAGAGGTCAAGACGCGACAAAAGAAAGGAGAAGCTATGAAGTAGCTTCTAGAAAGTGAAGTCTTCTGCATGCAGACCTAGAGCTCTGAGGAATCTTTAAAATAAATCCATAAGGCGATTTGTCTACAGTGAGGCAAAGAGCTAAAGGGAAGAAGAAGATTTTCAAAGTGAAATCAAGGGGATGCATACCTAAGATTTCTAAAGCAACATTGGGGAGAACTCCAGTGAAGGGTCACTTCCTCATTGCATCTCGAGAGACACTGGCAAAGGAAAAGAGACAAAGGGGTCAAGGGTTTTGGAGGCTGTCTGAAACACAACAAGCCAAAGGAGGACATTATCAACCCTAAAGTTGGACGTGGGTTTGTTTCAAGGAATTGAGCTACGAAGCCCACTAAGGCTGAAAGCTGACGACAAAAGAGTTTGGAGTCTTGGGCTAGCTTGTGCACAGTTTGGGCCCATTACAGATCCATTGGAGATTAGAGATATTCACATATCTCTAACAATCATCATCGTTTTCAACACTCAACATAGTAACCAAGAGAGAGAAAAAAGATTTACAGAGGAGAGAGAGAGAGAGGAAGAAAGCTTAAGGGAGAAGAGAAAGAGATCATGTCTTTGAATTTCTTTTCTTGTATCTTCTTCTTCTTCTTCTTTGTAGTCTAAGTACCATCTCATCGGAAAGCTTGTAACATTGAGATCAGAAGCTCTTGTACTCGATTTGCCGATAAATGGATGCAGTTGGGAAGAAAGAGATCTCCCCGAGACGTAGGTAGTTGCCTGAAATCGGTATATCTAGTTGGTGTACCTAATCATGTCCGATATTCTATAGTGGTTCAGTTCAACTTTCAGCTGGATATTTTGCTCGTTCGTTACTTGGGGTTATCACTAATGACAAAAAGGATGAATGTTGATGATCATGCGCCTTTAGTTGAGAAGTTTACACAAAAAATGCTATCATGGTCATCTCGGTTTCTGTCTTTCACAGGGAGACTACAATTGTTATTATCAATGGTTTCAACCATCACAAAGTTTTGAAGTTCTGTGTTTCGTCTTCCCCGATGATGTTTACGTGAGATAGACAAACTCTGTGCTGCGTTTCTCTGGTCAGGGCCAAATTTTTGTACCAAAAAGGCAAAGGTCGTGTGGGCTGATCTAGATGTCCCAGAGCACTAGGTGGACTTGGATTTTGGCCACTCGCGGAGGTAAATATTGTTTAGTCTCATATTAATTTGGAGAATATTTTCTTCCTGGAATTATTATAGGTAAATTGGCTTGAAATCTGCGAGAGATCTTTTTGACAGCTTCGGAAGTTGTCAATCATGGACATGGAAGAAGTTTCTGAAGCTAAGAGATATGGCTCATGGTTTTACCCGAGCTGAGGCTCAAGATGGTACTGTGGTGTCCTTTTGGTTTGATCATTTATCACCTCTTGGAAGATTGATTGACATCGCAACCTGTCGGGGCATTAGAGCTTTGGGGATTCTAAAATTAGTGATGGTGGCAGAAGCTTTTTCTACGGTTTGGGTTTTTCGTTGACAACAAACAGTAAAAGTATAAAAACTAAAAAAGCAAAGAAAAACTATTTTACTTATAATATATAAATAACTAATAGATTATTTCAAATAGTTTTAATATAATTTTAATTTAAAATAAAAATATGATATTATTATTGGTTAATTGAGACAGATATTACTATAAATAGAATGTATGATTTAGTTAACCTCAGATTTAAACTTAACAAACACCAAAAATATTTAGCTTTAAGTATAAACTTTCAAATTCAAACTAGAAAATAATTTAAATTAATAAAATATTATCTCATATATTGCGCGGATTAAATCCTAGTTCATTATTATTTGGTAAACAATACGACATAACTTTCGCGTCTAAGAAAATAGAATCTTCAATTTTCGTTAAACTCTATCAAATTTAAAACAATAAGTCTCATGATATATCCTCCAATCCCATGTACAATTAAATTATATAGAATTATGTTATTATTATTAATCAGTTTATATATTATACATGTATCAATATTTATATATTTAACATGTTAGCATATGTATTGATAAATATATAATAGTGTTCAATAAAAGACTATAGATTCAATTTTTCTTTGGTTTTATAATAAATTGGTTTTGGTATACTTATACTATAGTGTATATGAAAATTATATTATTTTAGTATAAATGCACATGTGTAAGTTAGGGCTAGGCATTCGGGATATGTTCGGGTTCGAATCTCGAACTCCAGCTCTATAGGATCCGTTATGGTTTTGATGGTTGGGTCGGATTTTATAAAACTAATTCGGATATATCCGATATTTCTTCGAGTTCGGGTATTGTCGGTTTATTAGAATTCGAGTTCGGGTTTTTTTTAAGTTTCTCCATTTTTTCAGGTTTTTTGGATATTTCGAGTTTTTTTTTCAGATTTGGGTTCGGTTAAGATTTTTCTAATTTTTTGAGTGTTTCGAGATTCAGGTTCGGGATTTTCGGATTTACAAAGGCAAGTATATGATATAAGAGTATAATGTAACGATGTATGTATATGTGTGTGCAAAAATTCGAAGCACCAATCGGGTTTCAGATTCGGTTCATGTAAAACCCGAAACCCGAAATACTTGAGCATGGAACCCGCTATGGTTTTTTTACATACTTTTTCGGGTTCGGTTTCGGAGTAAAGATTTGGTTGTTAAGAAAATAAGGTGTAAAGAGCTAATCTTATTCGTATAAACATTTTTCACATACAAAATTCTAAAAATAATAGTATCCACAAAATATAATTACTTCACATAAACTAATAATGTTATACTTAAAATAATATAAAAAAATTATTTTTGTTAAATACATAATATTTTCAATTAATTAATCTAATTTCATCATTTGTAAATATTTATCAAATAAAAACTTTGAAAATAATAATATATGTAAAAATAGTATACAAAATAATATACAATTAAACGTGTGCAAAATCAAAAATATGTTTCTGCATAGGGTGGATTCAATTTCCGGCCAACTTTAATAGATTTTAAATCAATCTATTCACCAAGTATCGCTTATAAAATTATAGCGTGATATATTCTAAAATTGTATATGTTTGTTATACAAATCGGTGTATGACTTTTTCTGTACGCGGGAATTTCAACATTGTTAACCAAAGCCCGGCCTAGTCTAAAACCTGAGGTAGGTTTGATTAATCGCCTAATTTTGTTCGTTTGGGTCAGTCCATGGATTTGATGCTTTTTGAAATTTTCTTTTATGCTTTAGAGATATTTATACCAAATCCTCACAAAAGCCAAGGTTGTTTGAACAATATGTTCATTAAAATTTGGCAAATTGTGTTATTTCTAAATTGAATTGACAATAAAAACAAACCACAAACTATATGTTTTAGTCTCAGTACACGTTTTGTGCATGATGTTCACATAATTAAAATTGATTAACTTCGGGAACAATACCATATTATACGTTCTGGTGTTTTCCTACCTAATGAGATGTATGGACGGCACTCCGAAATCTCTTGCTGAAAAGAAAATTCAAAATCAATATCTTCTAGGCTTCCAACTCAATTATTTTCCACCATGGTGTTGAATTTTTTTGGGAAATTTGAATAAATAATTTTAATCCACTCATTATTTAAGTTTTTAATCTCTCAAATAAAATTTATGTTTTTTTTCTAATTTTTTTTCGTTTTTTAGTTCACAAAGGGTTTTTTGTGAAAACCCTCTAATATTTTTTTACTCCCAAAAAATGAAATAGTGATTTATCTATGGTTATCACCAAAATCAATTTTTTAAAGATAATGTTCAAAAACTTACAGTTAATCAATACTACAAAAGTGTTAAAGACTCTTCTGAAAAGGACATGTCAGCATGTTTATGTTTTGAAAAGTTGTCACCTCATCGGAAAATCAATAATGAAGAACCAAACAAAACAAAACATTATTAAAACACATCCCTTTACTACTCGTGTTTTGCTTCTTCAAATCCTGATGATGAATCGTCGTTGTTTTTACTTTTTCATAAGATTAATAGATTTCATTGATCGTCCACACTTTGTCAGTATTCCCATTCAAAAGTCGTTATTTACTCTTTTCGATTGTTATCTCTTATGGCTCCTCCCTCCGCATGTTGACCCCTGGTACTATCCCAATTACGCACACGCCGTCGTGTTTCTACATCGCCTTGGATTCGATATTGATCTCAGTCTTCCTCCTGTGAAATTCGGATGATGCATACAATCTGCTTTGGTATTTATGTGCCTACAGTGGAAGTCAATTTTTTTCACCATGATTGTCTCCTTCAATGGCTTCAATGGAAGTGAACTGAATGGTGCCCATAATATATCTGAGGATTATCAAGCCAAGAGAAAGTCTCGGTAAAGAATTGTAAAAACATTTAGCCGCGAAACGGCCCGAAAGGGCCCAAACCGCGATAACAGTCCACTTACGATTCCGGGCGAGAATCAGCCCAATAACAATGTCGGTTTACCCAGTTTCGTGATAAAGTTAATTTTAAGGATGAATATGGAAAATCTAGAAGATAAGGAAGAATCTCGGAANTTAGTTTCGTGTTTCTTATCTATTAACTTTCGCACTCACTGCTTGATCTGTCGATCTTTAGCTACAGAGAGTCCGTGAACCACATAAAATTGACAGTGAGAATTTTGGTTCCCACCGTTTGGCGCTAGTTGGAGGGGGCACACGCGAATATATTTCACGTCAAACAACAGATCAGGTATGAACACCGTCGAACAGAACAACCAACCAGTTCGCGAAGGCGACAACGCCGGCGACACCGTTGAAATCACT
>OVAN01002161.1:0-35155 GCA_900406275.1 Anastatica hierochuntica | reverse complement strand
TTTCTTGACATCAAACTCGGCCAAGTCCAAATCAGCCAACTCCATGTACGCCTGCGCTCTCCTGTACAGGGCCTTCACATTTGTGCTTTCCAATTCTAACACCTATACATCAAAACACCCAATTACCATTGTCAACTTGTTTTAGCTCTACAGTTTTGAGACTGGAAGAGAATGACTCATCATAGTATTATAGACAATATTAGTTACCTTCGTGCATAGTTTCTCAGCCTGCTTGTAATCTTTCAGCTTCAGTTTGCAGGCTGCATCATTTAGATTGCAGGCCACCTTCAATGCCTTCGCTTGTTTCTTTTCCTCCTCACTGAAGGATGTGTCATATTCAATAAATTTGACAGCCTAAGAAGAAACTAGACCATGTAAGATTATCTTCAACGTTTAAAACTCGCCTATCAAGAAGCAGTTCACATTACATACCTTCTCGTATCTCTTGGACGCCAAGGCATATTTACCAGCTTTAAATTTGGAATTTCCTTCTTCCTTCTTCTTACCAGCAGCTTCTATCTTCTCCTGAGTGTTCATGTCCCATGATTCCCTTTCCTAAAAAGGCAGTTGGCAAACAAGTGTTGGACACCTACACTGAATTGTAAATGGCATTATCACCAAACCACACTAACCTTGTCGAAAGCAACAAGGTCAACCTCATAGCAGACGGTTGAGTTTGGCGGCACCACTGCCAATTCCTGTTGCGACTGGATTGAACCGAAAGCATACTCTGGTTCTATGGTCACTAATGCCACTTCGCTCTTCTTCATCTTCATCACAGCTCTATCAAGTCCATCGATCACTTGCTCTATTAAAAAATCCAGAAAAATGAGTTAACAACGATACCTCCGGAATCACCCAAGGAAAGCTTCAAGGATATTTGAAGAGAAGTAGTTACCTTCATCAGTTTTAAACTCATAGAGTTCCTCACTCTCACCATGACCTTTCTTCAAGAATACAGTACCATCTTGAAGTTTTCCTATCAATTTCACTGCCACAAAAGAACAGATACTCCTGAGAAACTGTTATGAGAAAATATGAGCACACTAATTCGAAATGCAAACCTTTCACAACGGCCCCCTCATTAGGACGCTCATATCCTTCCCCTTCCTTCAAGATTTTCTTGATAACCTTGTTATCATCAGTTACTCCTGAAACTGTTTTCCAAGAAACTAACTCCAAGTTGATCTCAAGTGTCGCATTTGGAGGAACCGCACCTTCACCATCAGAGGCCGGCTTGCCCTTCTCCCCGAAACCATCTGTGTCATTTATAAGTAAATCGAAATAAGAGATTGCGTACACAGATAAGAAGATCAAAGAATAGCTAAAACAAAATTACAGCGAATTGTCTTACATTGGGGTTTCACTGTCAGAAGGACCTTTTCTCCCTTTTTCATGGTTTTCACAGCCTTAGCCAGTGCAGGGCAGAAATGACCTATACATGACATTGTTCGCAAAGACTGTCATAGACCGAACAGGTATGCCCATCATTTTTCAGAGGAAATCGGAGCACTAACCATCTTTAACAGTGAACTCTACATCAGCAGATTTCCCAACCACCGTACCATCCTCAAGTCTAGCCTCATACTTAACTGAAATAAAAAAATACGTGGAGAAATCACTAGCACACCAATCTCTATAGTATGTCATAAGAAAAGAGGACACAAACCAAGAACTTCGTCAAGATCTTTTGGGTTCTCCCATTTCTCTCCCACGGCAAGAATCTTCTTAAATACACCGCCGTCTTTGCATATGTCCTTGACACTAACCCATGAAAGCAACTCCACATCAAACTGAAGTGTGGCATTGGCAGGGATTGTTGGCGGTGAACCAGATTCCCCATAGGCTAGCTCCGAAGGGATAGTGAATACAGCATTTTCGCCTTTCTTCATTGTCTTAATACCAATATCCCATCCTTTGATAACCTGACCTGGAAGCAGAATGACAGGAACATTGGCATCTCAATTCAATAATTCATAAAGCTCTCCGTTTGGAGCATTAGTACTCGAATTACATCTTTAACTCAGCAAATGACAGAGCTTGTTGTCAAATTGAAATCTGCCAAACTAGTCTGCCGAATACTGTAGATTACTCAGATATCATCAAAGAGTAGAAAAACTAAGTAAGACATTGATAATAGCATATAACTAAAATCAGAGATCCAGGATAAAAGTAACAATCAAGAGATTCAGTTAACACACACCTTGTCCGAGAGTGAATTTGAAAGGCGTTCCCCTGTCGCGGCTTGAATCGAACTTGGTACCATCCAGCAAAGTCCCCGTGTAGTGCACTGAAGAAGAGAAGAATCAAATTTCGAAAGAAGCTAGAAATTTATAAATTGAGCAAAGGAACGATACTCTACCTTCAACTTCATCGCCATTCTCAGGAGTCTCGAATCCTTCGCCTTCCTTAACAAGCTTCTTCTTCAAACCTTGTTGGATCTCCTTCTCCTCTCCTACCTTGAGATACGAGGAGGCGTCCCCGAAATCCATGTCGTCATCGTCCATTCCACCGACCGGCGGCATCTCGAAATCTTCATCCATCTCGATTCAGAAGATAAAAAACGAGAGAAACAGCTTGAGAGAGAGAGAGAGTGGAATATCGGAGATGTGATTATATATATGAGGTTTTGAGTTTGGATGAAAAAAGGGTTCTAGAGAGTTCCTTTACTAGAGAGAAATGTGGAGATGACGGAGTTAGCTGACGGACACAGATGCTGTTTCCCTGACGACGCCGTTAAACAAACTTTGATGTTCTCTTTTGTTTTTTTACTCAACCAGTTTATACATTTGGCCCAAGAATGAGTACAAATACAAAATCAATTTAAACTCTAAGCCCAAAATGAAAACATCCCAAATATGTAAAGATTAAAAACACACGTGTTTCGTTGGAAGTGGAATGACTCGCCACTTAATTAACCACATAAAGATGAGCGCCGTTTCTTTGCTTCCTTCACTTTTCCGGTGACGATTTAAAGTTTCCAGCTGCCTAAACTTTAATATGGCAATAGCTCTTCATTCTGCTGTTTAGAAACCCCACTTTTACTTGAATGATTAAGATTTTCCTTTACTATCTCCAACATTCAACTTCAAATATTGATGCAATATGGATCAGCAGCAAAATCAAAGGATAGAAGCTAAGTTATGAACCAACGAAGCCAAGGATCATGGCATAGTTTAATGGTTTTGCTAAGGAGCTAATTGGGATGATCCATGAGGTATTGGACCGAGAAAAGCATAAAGATTCAAGACAGATTGTGTTCGGCTTGAATATTCATGGAAAATCAGTCTTCAGACATATCTTAGTCGACACGAAGAAAGACCCATCAAGTCTAAACCTTATATGGTTTAATAATATATCAATCTGACAGTAATGCGAAAATCTACAACCATGCGAAAGGGCTCAACCAGATTGTTAATTATTATGTTTTGATCTTTACGCTTAGTTTATTTTCTTATTTTTAGGGCTAATTTTAAACTCAATTTTAAAGAGGAGGTCGAAATCTCCTAATTCCTTTTGGAATAAGGATTTTCGAAAACCCTTAGGTAGCTTAGGTTATTTAAGTTGTTGTTTTCACATACTTTTAGATCGATCCAGAATTTTTTGCAAGTTTTCAAGTTTTCTTTCTTCTTTCTAAGAAAGTGAATCATGTTTATCTTCGAACAAACCTTATTGCTAAAGAGTTAATTCTCTAAGAGCATTCTCTGTTTTAGATCACAAAAGAGTTAATTCTCTAGATCTAGAATATCCAAAACTTCATCTCTATCGAAATCCATCTCTGTCTTTCGCAGAATTCATTCTGAAAATTCAGATCTGACTTCTCTTTTCTTGTTCAGAAGATCCTGGATTGCATCAAGTGGTATCAGAGCAAGTCTGAACACAGAAACTTGAGTAATTTTCATACTTCTTCTGCGAAATTTTTTCGGTTTTGGGGTTTAATTTTTTTTCGTTTCTTTTTTTTCTTTTTCTTAATTTTTGCAAAGCTTTAGATACAAGAACAGCTTATTTACAAAAAAAAAAATCGACAAAAAAACAAAGAAAAAAGGAAAAGCTGAAAAAAAATCTGAAAAAACTGAAGAGAAATCCAGCTTCTTGTGGTAAAGGGTTTGCAGCTGTAACTTCCGCTACAAGTTTCAAGCCTTTGCTTTTGAATTCTTTTCTCTCTATCATTTCTGAAATTGGGGGATTTTGGGAATTAATTCTAAGGTTTGATTTGGTTTTGTTCTTTGCTGAGCTTTTGATTCACAGGCTTTTCAGAAAGGGAAACCCCAAAAAAAAAAACGAGAGACACAGAGAGAGTTGAGAGGCTTCGGCTAAATTTTACTAATCTAACAAGTTTTTTCATGTTTGATTAGTTTCTTTGCAGGTAGCTGATCCGAAAATTTTTCTGCAAAAAAACAGAAAAATTTCGACAATTATCCAGCACAAATCGAGGTGTATTGCTGGAAATTTGACTAAGTTAACACTTGTTTGGTTTTGGTAAATTCTCTTTTGCAGAAAACATGTCAGGAAATGACAAGGATTCGCAAAGCTCGCGAGATGCACCGCCTTTACAACTTAACAAGTTGCAGATGGAAGCAACTGTTTCTGAAATTGTTAAAACAATTCGTGCTTCTGAATTGTTTAATACTTCTCACGTTGGTTTAGACGGACATGTTTTGCAGGTTCAGAAGAATGCTAAGAGCAAGAGAACGAGCAGAATACCATCTTTCTATGGAAAATACGATCATGATTGCTATTTAGAGTGGGAACAAAAAATGGAACTTATTTTCGATGGCCAAAATTATTCAGAACAAAAGAAGGTCAGATTGGCTACAACCGAGCTCTATGATGATGCCCTTCAATGGTCGGAACATCTTGTTACTACCAGAATAAGGACAGGAGAAGCACAAGTTGCATCCTGGTTTGAGCTGAAACACTTCCTGAAGAAACATTTCGTTTCTGAAAATCACAGCATAAAACAATCTAGATAGCCAAGGATGACTCCATCACCTAAGCAAAGATGTCCAATCAAACGTCTTGCCTCAGAAGTTGATAGTCCAAAGCGTTATAACAAGCAGCAAAAGGAGGTAGCAGAACATGAATTTTCTCTTTTCTCTTCCCAAACTGATTTTATTTTCGGTAATGCTTGCGATAATCTAACTTGTTTTGAGCTGGAGAAACCGAGCAGTCTTGTTTCAGTGTCTTAGGTCGTGGAAGAAAATGCAACAGAAGAAGAACAGACGAGTTCAACACAAGGTGAAGTGATGGAGCAGCTGAGCAGCTTGGAGGCAAGCACAATATCTAAGACTTCGATTACCGATCTGCAAGAACATGATATCTTTTTCCAGCAAACTCCAAAGCGACAAACTCGAGGTAAGTATCTAGACTCCAAGAAACGAATGAAACCTAACTTGTTATCTTTAGGTGCAGAACAAACTGTTTTGAGGTCTACTTTATGCAAAGATTGGGATTACAATGAGCCAACATCGAATCCTTTCGAAGTTGGGATACAATAAGCAAACCGATTAAGCTGCCTAGAAAATAGATTTGATGTAGGAGCATTTCGAGGATCGTATCTCTCTAACCAAATGGAATTAGGAGACAAACTCAACTGTTCCGAAAACCTTACTCATCAGAGAATCCTTTCCAACTAGTTTCATGATGACGACATCTCGGACCAAAAAGTTATGAATTTTGCAAACTGGTCATATATGACTGTTCGCGATCTAGATGTATACGCGCACCAGGAAGCACTCTGACCAAACCAGAGGGATTCAAAGAGGGAATCGACTTGTTACAGATTCTTAAGTCATCAAGGATTCACGTCAAAAAGGTTTAGGTGAAAAAGGAATTATGAGATGGAAGATATTTATCATACAAAACAGGTCATTTTGCGCCTGTCAGGTTTTAACACTTCCAGGTTTGAAACACTTCAATCCCACATATGGCGACCAGGGGAGTTCTCTAATATTTTTTTATATATATTTAAAGATTATTCTATCCTTGAATATACATATATGATTCGTTTTTCTTTGTCAAAAAAGTCGAATGCAGGTGTTAACAAAGCTGTGAAACGTTCAAGGAGAATCTACAAGAGAGAGGAGGATGAGCGATTCAAGCCACCTGATTTGAACCAAGACAAGCATCAAGACATCAACTACTTTATGTCGATCCAAGAAGCACCACCTGATTCCAATCTCAAGCCAGAACTGAGCAAAGACATTTTCGGAATAAGACTCTTATTCTATGATTATTTCGCATGTGCTATCTTGTTCTTTGTTTATGCCGATTTGAGGAATGCATTTGAAATCATAGACATGAAAAATGACAAATCTTTTCAGCTAGATCTTCAAGGTAAGTATACAGTGAGTTCGATTTTTAATGTTGCTGACTTGATTTCTTTCCCAGCAGAAGATGCAGATTTGAGGGCAAATCCTTTTAAAGGAGGAAGGGATGATGCAATATGGATCAGCAGCAAAATCAAAGGATNGGATTATGGCATGGTTTAATGGCTTTGCTAAGGAGCTAATTGGTATGATCCATGAGGTATTGGACCGAGAGAAGCATAAGGATTCAAGACAGATCGTGTTAGGCTTGAATATTCATGGAAAATCAGTCTTCAGACATATCTTTNTTAGTCTTCAGACATATCTTAGTCCACACGAAGAAAGGCCCATCAAGCCTAAACCTTATATGGTCGAATAAAATATCAATCTGACGGCAATGCAAAAATCTACAACCATGCGAAAGGGCCCAACCAGATTGTTAATTACTCGATTGTTATGTGTTGATCTTTAGGCTTAGTTTATTTTCTTATTTTTAGGGCCTAATTTTAAGCCCAATTTTAAAGAGGAGGTCAAAATCTCCTAATTCCTTTTGGAATAAGGATTTTCGAAAACCCTTAGGTAGTTTAGGTTATTTAAGTTGTTGTTTTCATAGACTTTTAGATCGATCGAGAATTTTTATGCAAGTTTTCTAGTTTTCTTTCTTCTTTCTAAGAAAGTGAATCATGTTCATCTTCGAACAAACCTTATTGCTAAAGAGTTAATTCTCTAAGAGCCTTCTCTGTTTTAGATCACAAAAGAGTTAATTCTCTAGATCTAGAATAAACCCTATCCAAAACTTCATCTTTATCGAAATCCATCTCTGCCTTTCACAGAATTCATTCAAAAAATTCAGATCTGACTTCTCTTTTCTTGTTCAGAAGATCTTGGATTGCATCAAATACCAATCGTTGAGCACCTTAAAGCTTTCATCTTCTCGTTTGTTGGATAATGGTTTCAACTCTAAAAGAAAAGTCAAGACCGTTAGAATACTTAGCAAGGTTCAAGCTAAACCAATTCACTCTGGTTTAATATGATGTTCTCTATAATTCTTCTTGGTTTGGTTGGTTCAATGTAAATCCCTAAGTGATAAAGAGATAAGTTTGCAGAGACATTAAGTTTTCTAAGAGAACGTGAGAGACGTCGTAACAATATGTGACGATCGTTCTTCTTCCTCCTCCTCAAGCTTCTTTGGTTTTGGAGAGCTTGTTCTTTCATGGTGTCAGTGAATTGCCGGATCGCCTCTCTGGCCCCTGAGATGTAGCCATTGGTGAACTCAAGGTGAAAATCTTCTTGTGTCTCTTTAATTTCTGTTCTTAGTCTTCTTCTTATGCAAACGAGAGAACGAGAGATTGTGAGTTCTTAATCTAAGCGTGAATCTATTTCAAAACGCAACAAGTGGTATGGGAGCCTTTGGTTCTACGATTCACGGTCTCTGCGGCAAAGTCGATTTGAAGAAAGATCATCGGTGGTTTCTGTTAGATTATGTGGCATCGTGTCTTTGAAGAAATCGATGGTTTGTAGCTGTAAGGAAGAAGACGAGATTGATTTGAACTCGGAATCGACATCGAATTTCATGAAAGAAAGAAAGATTCAGTTTCTACACCTTTTTTTTTTGAAGACGACTCGAGAATGAATCTGAGGGTTTCTTGGAAGGTTCAGTGATTCATAAGGTGTAGCACTTCTTTGAGGTAATAGAAAGGAGAATCGAAAGTTGTTCGCGTTTAGGTTTCATTAACGAGTTCCTAATCAACATTTATGGGATTTCAGGTAAGAAACTCACTGGTTTGTTGGAGGTTTCTTTTTTTGGAAATGAACTGAAAAGGATCGAAGTTTTTCATTGAAGTATGCAACAACCATGGTGTCTTTGTGTGACACAATGACAACAACGACGGGACCAACGAAGAGCACAAGAAAGAAGAATTATGTGATGTTGTGAGGCCTACAATGTCAAGAACACATGAAGAAGAGGATGGAAGTTGATCTTGGTAAAAGATACCGAAGTTGGAGGAGGGATAGTTCACAGAGGAAGATCAAGAAGGATCTGATGATTTCTTTTTTATGAAATCTTGTTGAGTTATGGTGTGATAGACTCTAGTAAGTTTGTAAGAATGGGAGAATCAACTGATGTTGTTTTGATTTTACGGTTATGAGAACCAATTTTAGGATGGTGTGAGTTGGACTTTCTCGTAGGTTTGAGATGGATCGGATCTTGAAAACAGTTTGTAAGTTTCCGTTTCGGTCACAAGAAAACTATGTGATAATGGTCGCGGGTATGTTTCCGGTTGCTCATGGTCTTACACAACAAAAAAAAGAATGGAATTCTGGTAGATCACGAAGAATGCATAATATCTCTACAAAGAATGGTCAAGATTCAGATTTGGTGTCAGATTGTGTGCTGGTCAGTTCGTTTGTTGGGGCTATATGCAATTGTGGTTTCAGAAGTTTCAAAGAATGCATATGATGACACTTAAGAATCTCATGTCTAGGGGACACCTTAGAAGGTGATTAGTTTTGTGTGTCAGAAGTTATTCGAAGATAAATTGAAGATTCCAAGATTCAATTGAGAGGCAGTTGCAAGGGAGTATGAAACAAGATAGGATAAGAGCTTCGAGGATTCAAGACTGGTTAATTTTTGAGAAAGTGTTTTGGTGTGCAGATTCAACATCAGTGTTCAGGATCAGACTCTGGGGAACATGTTTAGCTCATAGGTTGTCATGATCAAAGTTAAAAGAAGATCATTATGGAGCTTGGTGCAGTCTCGTAAACCCAAAAGAGTTGAAAAAGTTAAGAGTTCATTGAAAGATAACATAATGGTCTTGTCAAGCAAAGAAAGCAGTAGAGACAAGTTGATATCTCAAGAATGTAGCAGCTGGAGCAAAGAGGAAAATGTGCGAAAAACATATACTAATTTTGCTGGAACAAATATTATTTGTGTCACCAGCTGATAATTTCAGTGGGGAATATTGAAGTGACAAAGGCAGGCTTATGAATATTATTCAAGTGTTTCACTCAATAGATTCTGAAAAATACTGAAATAGATGGAGTCTGGATTAATTTGATGGGGAATTCAGTGTTAAAGAAACTAAAGAAAGTGGAGTTTCTGCCTTGTTTAATTAAGGTTAATGAATCAGGGAGGATAAGTTTGTTGGTTATTGTGGGAGCTCTTTAGCCTAGTGGTTAAGGGTTTAAAGGCTTCTACACCAGGTATGGGGTTCGGTCCCCAGACTATGCAGTTTCTTGCAGATTTTTGGATGCAAAGCTTATGGGAGGTCCAGAGTGCTGCAGGCAGAACCGTTCGTTGTGGTCTCATGTTGCGGGGAGAGTCTGTCCATCTAGGATGTCGTACATGCAGAATCGTTCATCGTGGATCCATTGTTACGAGGAGAGCTGCGTCATGGAGTCGTTTATGAAGTTGTTCATCTTAATCGCATAGGCTGCTTGAGCGATCGACTAGACATCATTTGTAATAGAATTAGGATTAAAATATAAATGATGTTGTAACGTTCGATTCGATCAATGTTAAAAAAAAAAGTTTGTTGGTTATATTTAACTTCACATGAAGACTAAAGCTTCAAGTCTGCATACAATGACCCTATATGGTGCTCACATCTTGTTTTTCTAGAATTTCAGAACTAGCAATGGAAAGACAAGCTAAACTGTCTGCTATAAGTATAGTAGAGTATTGTTTGAGACTGTTCCAGAGGACATTATTTCATTGGGTTAAATTGGTATGGTATGTGAAGGAGTCAATGAGTCTGGGGCTATAAAAAATAGGAGCTTAGATTCAGAAGCATAAAGAAGCAACAGTTCTTGGTGGTTATCTTGGTATAAGTGTCTTGCTGAAGTCATTGTGAAGCGAAGATTAATATGTCATAGGATGTGACATATAGTTTCAAGTGACAAGCCTTGGTTAATTAGTACATGAATCAAAGTACAAAGGACAAATAGATTTAACTCTGAGAAGTGTAGTTGAGTGTGAGAAGCACATTAAGATCTGGAAGTTATTTGTTTCAGGTGGAGTCTCTATATACAGTGTGGTGCACATCGATAGATGTTTTTTTGGCTTCAGGTGGAGCAATTAATTTCAGGAAAATTTTGAGATTATCTTCAGCTTGTAATGGTTGGAGATTTGTAATCAGCGTACACGAGAAGAGTACAGAGATTCATCTTGTGGTTTTGTGGTAATAAGAAGAGGGAGCCACAAGCAGTTGAATGTTGATAGGTTTAAGCTCAACAAGATAAGAATCTGAAGAAGAAAGGAAGAAGTTTCAGGTTAGCTTAACATGAGGCTGACAGAGAACACATTCATGGGTCAAGAAGCATCAGGATATTCACTTCAAGAGGAGAGATTCTTGAGATTTAAGAATGAACAAGAAAGAATGAAAATGCAGGAAGAGAAAACTGTGTAGAATGCATGACCAGGGGAGGTTCTAGTTTGCTCGTTTGCGTCTTAAAGCACTTTTAAGTAATTTTTTTTCTTCAGTATAATCTTTGATTGACTATCAAGCGAATGTTCAAGTATCAAAGACGTGAAATAATGAAGATAATGGTCATAAGGAGATTATGGTCAAGTCTGAGAAAGGAAGAAAGGGGGCAGGTATCAGGTGCTGGTAAAGTTTGTGTGCGGTTCAAGGCATTGCAGGATGGTGCTACAACAAGATTGATACATAGTACAAAGAAGCTATCAGTGGTTCAAAATTTGTTAGTGGAATGCTTTATTGGCTCAGAAGGGTTTGGACAAGGTGTAGCAAAGAGTTTTGCGTCGAAAGACTTCCTAGCAAGGTGGAGCTAGGCGGCATGTTCTGTTGATAACAACAGCGGCACAAAAGGAAGCTAAAATTTTCAACCAAGTAATTGTAGGTTCAATCTCAATTTTAAACTCTTTAGTTACTAATGTTTTCTTGAGATTGGTTTGCAGGTTGAATCAAATACTGTTTCAGTAGCTGAAGCATGTGTGATTCAAGTGAGAATCAAGTTTTACTACAAGTCAAGAAGCGAGGATGGTTCTATTTTTTTTTCTCTACAATTTGTTCAGGTTAGCATCAAAATCGGTTTTTTGGCAGCAAGTTAGGTGATTTTGGTTGCAGCAGCAGGTTTTATGACATTGATTATTAGAAAAGGATCTCTGTAAAGAATGAGTAGGCTGATCAATACTAGTTAAAGGTGAAGCTTATGGAGTTGAAAAGTCTGCGGTTTATGTAGATTGTTAATGGTGTTGCTGAAAAGTTTTTTCTCCAAGGTTCCACGTTATGGAAAGTACCAAAAGAGAATGAAGAAGTTTGCAACGCAATGCGTTGTTATGAAACTTAAGAAGACATGGGAATGTATAGCACGGAGAAGAAAGTGTGATTCGCATCACAGATAGAGTTCATTAGATACAATGTCTGGTTCATTGATGGTTGCTCAATTGTTTGTAGGTTGGAGTTGTCAAGATTAGACCTGAAGTTTCTGCAGGTTCTAAAGGACCATTTCAAAGGAGTTCAACGTTGAGTGAAGAAATGTCTAAGTTGCTTCAAGTAATCAAACCACAAGAAGCTCTTGTCTCTCTGAAGCTAAGGCAATGACAAAGAACAAAGGATAGCAAGGTTTAATGGTGTTGCTATCTAGAAAGAAGATGGCTAAGTCCATGAAATTTCTTGGTAAAGCTTTCAGGATTTGAAAGCTAGGTACTCAGTTGACATTGAAGCCGATACAAGAAACTAAAGGCGGTAACAAGCTGGTCGGGGAATTTGGTCGAGGATCACTTGTCTCCATACCAAAGAAGTTGCAGAAGGTTGCAAAACATTACAATAAAATGCAAATCGTTGTAGAAGAGAGCAACATGTTGCTGGAAGTTTTAGAGTGATGGAAGCATGCTTAAAGGACTTTAAGGCCACTCAGAAAGTGTAGATCCAACGAAGAATTCTTAAGGTAAATCAAGGGTGAATGATTAAAGGATGAGATGGAGATAACTGATTTGGAACCAAGGTGGAGAATGTTGGATAATGGTTTCAACTCTAAAAGAAAAGTCAAGACCATTAGAATAATTTGCAAGGTTCAAGCTAAACTAATTCACTCCGGTTTAATATGATGTTCTATATAATTCTTTTTGATTTGGTTGGTTCAATGTAAATCCCTAAGTGATAAAGGGATAAGTTTGCAGAGACATTAAGATTGCTAAGAGAACGTGAGAGACGTCGTAACATTATGTGACGATCGTTCTTCTTCCTCCTCCTCAAGCTTCTCCGGTTTTGGAGAGGTTGTTCTTTCATGGTGTCAGTGAATTGCCAGATCGCCTCTTTGGCCCCTGAGATGTAGCCATAGGTGAACTCAGAGTGAAAATCTTCTTGTGTCTCTTTAATTTCTATTCTTAGTCTTCTTCTTATTCAAACGAGAGAACGAGAGATTGCGAGTTCTTAATCTAAGCATGAATCTCTTTAAAAACGTAACATCGTCATTGATAGAGCACCCCCGAGCTTTAATCTCTTACACAGTGAACCTCACTCTAACATCTCTTATAAAGATGAAGTTCCAAAACCAGTAATCTCATTTAGGGTTTTTTCGCCGAGAGGCAACCTTTAAACGACAAAAAATTAAACGAGAGAATAAGGTAGAAGTGAAAATCAACCTTACAATAAACAAGAGAAGAAGACGGTAAAGATCCATACATAAATATATGACAAAATAAAATCCTAGAGAAAGAAAAACATCCGGATCTAGCCGGAATATAAAACTAGACTTAGCCGGAAAATTACGTCGGACATGCCGAATCTACCTTATTTACATCAAAAAACAAAAATCCGACCGGCTATTGTCGGCAGAAGAGATCATCAACTCCAACTAAGAACTTCAGAAGAAAGAGAGAAAATAGAGAGAAATTTCTTTTATGTTCTCTTTTGATTTCGCCAGCCACAAATAACTACTTTTAACATCTTCAAATTTAACTTTCGGTATGTTAACAATATCATAAATTAAAAAAATTTATTTATTCTATACTAGTGTTTTGATATAGTTAATATGTACGCCCCTCACGTGTGCCTCGCGATCACCACGTGATCTTTAACTGTATATTTTCCTCACTCGCACGATTCCGCGAATCACTTCCCAGAAGGTCACCCATCCTAATAGTGCTACAGCACAAGCACACTTAAAATATGGAGTTCTCTCAGCACAAGTGATCGAAAAGAAAAATGCACTTTGGTGACATAGATAGCCAAATCAATATTTTAAAATTCTCCTCCCACACCACTTTATCTTCATTATCCGAGGTCTCACACAATACTACATAATTAACTTATTTGCTATTTATCATTTCAATTACTTTTTTAACTCTGAAATTCCATTAAAATTGTTGAAGAAAAGAAAAGACAAGAAACATAGGATAGCGATGGTTGTAAACATCACAACCAGAGACCAAGAACCTTGTATCTCAAATCACCAGGAGAAATCAAGAAAAACAGAGCAAATACAAAAAAAAAGCACAAACAGTTTGAAGATCCTCTTCTCGAGAGAGGCTACACCTATTTCAACAAGGCATTAATCAGTCTTAAGCTTGTAGCAGGCGATCGAGAACTCTGTAATCCAGGAAGACGCATTAGCAGCTATATACGATTGATATCGATGGTGTTTGGTTACACTTCTAGTTATTGTGGAAGCCACCATATTAGCCGAAGCAAGAACCAAAGTTACCTTCCAATCCTCAAGCTGCCGCAATTTAGTGATTATTTCAGCGATCAAAATACGATATCTTGGGTATCTCAGTGGAAAGTTTACTGCTTCAACAACCATAGGAAAAGAAACCTTAAAAATGACGTTGTTCTGATGAAGATTGGAGATACTTTCCGTTGCCTATAAGATATTCATAAGCTTTGCTTCTATCGAGGATTGTATAGTTGAGAAAGAACGGCAGCTATGGAACATAGTGAAAGACTTATCATCTCTAAGGATTCATGCTGCTCCACAGTTCTGATATTGATTTATCCAAGAAGAACCAATATTACACTTACGAAAGAATGGAGGAGGGGCCAACCAAGACAGAGAATTAGTAGCAGCATCATCTTTTGTACCATCCTCTGCCTCATCTTGACATTCGTTAACGTTAATCCACTCCATACAACTCTCCTCTACTCGTGCAATAATGGAAGCAACATCAAAAGATTTTTTTATTGAAGACCAGTTCGTTACGAGTCTTCCATATATGCCAGAAGAGCCAAGGGAGCAGTAAAAAGCTTTTGTTATGATATGAAGTTTTGTCGTAGAATTTTATCAGGTGGTAAGTATTGAGGAAGACCGAGTTTTGAGAGAAGCCACTTAGTGGTTGGGGAAAATCTGTATCGGTCCAAACCTGCAACGCAATCGGACAATGGAACAAAACATGACATATAGTTTCCACCCCATTACCGCAACCTTTACAAGCAAGATCCATCAAGATTCCTCTACCATTCAATCTATCTGCAACTGCCAAAGCTCCATTTATGGCTCTCCACAGGAAGTGTTTGAGTTTAGGGGCTGTTTTCATCTTCCAAAGGTTTCTCCACAAACTTTTTTTCCAAACTTGATACATCATTACCTTGACCTTGTTGATTTTCTGCTAAGGAATCCATCAGCTTATGACCACTTCTAACATTATACGTACCATTTTTTGAGTAGCACTATATGTCTTCATATTTCATATCCATAGAGACTTTTAGTTTGAGGATGTGTTTAACATCCAAATCAATGAAGATTTGACGTACCAGAGGCACATTCCATCTTGTTGTCTGAAGCACTACACTACAAGAAAACAGATTGTTAACAACGATGACAATCGTTGCAAAATTGTTGTTAAATAAGCATAAAGACGAATTTATGACGAAAACGAAAACGTTGTTAACAGATCGTCGTAATGTAAAAATCATCGTAAATTTGTCGTTAACTTAATGACGACGGGATTTCGTCGTAAACTAATTATTAATATTTCGTCGCAAAATACTCGTAAATTAACGAGATTTGAACAACAAAATTAGTTTCGTCTCTAATTCGTAGTAAATATCATGTAAATTAACTATTGTTAAACGTCTAAGTTGAAGCTCGTAATCATCGTTAAATCGTAGTTAGTTTATGACCATTTCACGACGCGTATACAAAACAATCGTCGTTAAATTGTCGTAAATTAACTACGATTTAACAACGAATTTTTTTAATATACATCGTTAATTTGTTGTTAAGTAACAACGTTATTACGACGATACTTTAATAAAAATTAACAAAAAAAAAGAAAAATTAATATTTTTGCAAAATAAATAATTAATAAAATTAAAAATAGAATATAAATATATATATATATATATGTCTAAAAACCCTACAATATCAAAATAAATAATACGATATCAAAACTACATAAATCCTAGATCTATGGATCTATTCTTAGATCTATGTCGTCAAAATATCCCTCGGGGGGATTCTCCAGATCGATGGGTTGCTGCTGCTGCCCCTACTCTTGCTGTTGCGGTTCGTGCGCTACCTCAGCTTCGACTTGGTTCATCAGACGAGCAATATCCGGGTTGTCCACTGAAAGGATCCCGAACATCTTGTCGTAGAAGCTGAGCTGGCGATCATACCGCTCTTGCTTCGACTGTAGATCCGCTATCTCGGCGTGTGCGGTCTTCAACTTGTTCTGCATAGCTGCCTGTTGGGTAGACGTAGCTCAGTATGACGACGATGACGCTGGGACATCCTGAGTGGAGTCTATCCCCAAAATTCTCGTTTTTTTCTTGGGAGCAACCTGAAAAAAAAGCAAAAGTTAAAATAATTTTAAAAAGAAGAAATAAAAATAATGAAAAAATAATGATTTACCTCATCGAAAATCATATCAAGCTCAGGGGTGGTCAGAGGCTTGGCCGGCTGAGCAGTGCCTCCGGGCGAGAGATGAGATCTCTGACTCTCATTCTCCATCTGCCTCGCCTCCACTTGGTTGTAGATCCTCTTCTACTCTGCATCTACAAACTCCTCGTTCTTCCGTTTTTGCGTCTTATCGAAGACTTGATTAACAGACGGAAGATCGCCTAATTTCTTGGCCTGTAACAAAATAAAAGACATAATTAAGTAAATTAAAAATATTGTATATTATGTATTTAAATTAGTAAAATAATTAAAATTATATTATTTAGAAATTACTTACCATCTCAAGGCGTTGGTCAGCGAAAGAGATCTGACCAGAAGTGTGAGGCATCTGCTTCTTGGTGCCATCTGGAGCGGTGGTGTTCCGTGAGATGGAACACTTAGTCGCAATCAATGCGGCATGTGCATCGCTCCAGTAGGCCTTCAGGTCGTTACACATCGTGGTAGACATGAAGATGGGCTTCGCGAGGTCTCCCTTCTGCCCGAACTACTCCTTTCAGTCGGAGACGATGTTGGTGAGCCTGAGCTTCGCCCGCGCGTAGAACTCTGCCTTGACCTTCTCGTTGATAGAGATGTCCCAATGCCACTTTTGCTGAAAAAACAAAAAAAAATTGATTAACACAATAAACATGTATTTAATAAATAAATAAATTAATATAAATAAATATATATTAATAACTTACCGCGAAACACTTGAACCACGTCCGCTTGATGTGGTCTGGCATGGTCGACCAGTTCACATGTGGCTCCATGAAATAGCCCTTGATGGTGTCGGAGATGGAATGACCGACCTTGTTGTCGATCCCGAACCTGCGAAAAAAACATATAAATTTATTAAAACTGATATAATTAGTTAAATATATTAAATAAATTAAATTAAAACATATCAAAATGTCTGATCGTCTGTCTTTTCGGGATCAAGACGAGGAAGATGATTGTGTGCGGGCTAAACAATGATGTCCTCAACCTGAATTGAAGATGGGCATAGGGAGCATTGGGCGGAACATCCAAGTCCGGATGTATGCTCCCATCGGCCCCGACTGCCTCTGGTGCTGGAGGATGAGGGGGATCCACTGTAGCAGTTGTTCGTGGTGGCAGTGGCGGCGAGGAGGCGGTGGCGGCGGTGGAGACGGTCTAGGTTGGAAAACCTTGTATTTGTCCTAGTAGTAAGCATTAAAACATTTATGAAAGAAAAAAATTTCTCAAAACTTTCGTCTCAAAAATCTCTTATACATTACAATGTCGTTTATGTTGTTTCTCTTTCAGATGTTGTGTATTGGCCACATTTTAAAAATTTTAATGTTACGAAAACATGCATTCATACTTATACATATAATATGCTTTTTGATGAATGTGTAGTTGTATAATTTGATAACCGATATTCCAATTTGGAGTTTAGGGTTTCATAATACTTTTTCGGTATTTCGTTGTTAAATCGTCGTTATAACGACGATTGTGCTTATAACGACGATTTTACGACGATTGGGAATTTAACAACTATTTATCGACGATTTCTGCATTAACAACTAATTAACGACTATTTAAGGACAAGTTAACAACAAAATTTCAGTTAATAGTTATAACTTATGAACTTAATTTCTAACAATGATCTATCATCCACCATTTTTTATCACTTTCAAGAATATGTGAAAACTTATATGGCGATTCAATTAGATATAAATGCTACAAATGTTAAGAAATTTTTCGAATCATACATATAAAAATACATATAATTTTAAAAAAATTTAAAATACAAATTTCATCACTCCACTTCTTCCTTCAACCCATCCTCGTCTCTGGACTGTCGCTTTCGTCGAATTCGTCCATTTTTCGTTTTCTGTTTCCTCTGGTATTTCGTCAAGTTCCCTGCTATGGGGATCAATCAGTAGACAAGGATATGTACTTAGTTCAGAAGAAGTCATCTCAACGGGTGTATCGTGTTGGAGAGCAGAGTCCTCTTCACGTACTATATGACCTCGTGGCGTAATCTTCACGACGGATAGCCAGTTTGTGCCGATCGATGTCAAACAGGGATAAGGAATGAAACTAACTTTTTCCGCTTGTGATGCAAGGATAAATGGCTCAAATTTGTTGTACTTGCGCCCCTTGTTAACATCGACGAGTATGAATTTGTTGATACAAACACCCCTGCCAATTGTAGGATCAAACCAATCGCACTTAAAGAGCACGCATTTCAACTATAGGAGACCAGAGAATGTAACTTCTATGATTTCTTGTAGGATTCCATAGAAATCTATGTCCCCCCTTACGCAAACGTCATAGTTAACGCTTGTGTGATGTCTGCCATAATCGTAAGCGTGGAATGCATATCCTCTTGTAAAATACATTGGTGCGGTACATATCCTCGCAAGTGGACGCTGTAGCATCTCATGAAACCTCAGAGGATATGATTCGTCCTCGTAATCAATCTGTAACCACATATATATATTAGCTAGCAACATCTTATTAAGTAAATGTATATCTGCATATATATATATAGATATATATATACGCACAAATATAATTACTTGTTGTTGCAACTAGGGAACAAAGTGTTCTGCTTTTCTCCTCTCGACATCATCATCTGAGATCCCCTCGATCCCTTCGCGAACTTGAGTGACAAAAAGACTAGTACATAGATATAGGTTCATATGTACGTAAGACAATAAATATATGGTACGTACCTACAAGATCGATTTAGAAATTTGGTCTATATAAATATAACCGACATATGTTTACCTTTCCCACGGGCGTATTTCCTCACAATTAAGAAGAATGTACGTATGGGCACGGTGAGTTTCTTCCTCACTCCCCCACCAAACCTCTTTTACTCGTCCACTAAGCCGACCAATTGTGCAAAATATATCTGGTACTCCATCCATGGCATATGTTGGGGCGTCGCCACCATCATCATATCGTCATGGGGCTCTTTTGCGTGTTCTAACTTTATGGGAAAAGTAGTATGATGTAAAGTGAGATGTTTCCTCGGTTAAACTTCCCTGAACAATAGAACCCTCCACTTTTGCAAGATTCTTTGCTTTCCATTTCAGATGTTTCATGAATCTTTCAAAAGGGTACATTCACCGAAACTGCATAGGTCCCCCAAGTTCTGCTTCGTGTGGAAGATGTATAGGAAGGTGTTCCATTACATCAAAAACGATGGCGGGAATATCTTCTCCAAATTGCATAAAAGGATGGGAATGTTTTCATCTAGTTGGGCTATTACATTTTTTGTCAACGTCCTCGTGCAAAGATCCCGAAAGAACATCCCTACTCCTAAAAAACATCAAGATCCATGTGTATATTAGTATATATGGTGATCTAATATATATGTTCTAGTGAAGATGTATACATTAGTACGTACGTACCAGCAATTGCTTCGTGCACATTGTTAGGTAGAAATTCCGCCATAGCAAATGGTAGTAGCTATTGCATAAACACATGACAATCATGACTTTTCATACCTGAGAATTTACCTTGCTCAACACATTGTGAAAGATTTGATACAACCCCATCCGGAAACTTCACTTCAAATGCCACCCATTGGAATAGCGCTGTCTTCGCTGAACTGGATAATCTGAATATAGGGATTGACGCTTTACCATCTTTGGTAATGTGCAATTCGCTCCTTCCGCATATTTCAGGCAAGTCGAGATGTGATTTTTAATTATCTTTACTCTTTCCCTACACATTCAGAATTGTATTCATGATGTTATCAAAAAAGTTTTTCTCGATGTGCATCATGTCAAGATTGTGTCGGAGGAGATGATCTTTCCAGTATGGAAGCTCCCAAAAGATACTTTTCTTATGCCAGTTATGGTCTTCTAGATAACCATCAGGTATATTAGGCAGAACATGCCAATTTCCCCCTCTGAGGAACTGTGTATAATGCACCGTAATAATCAATTTACTTCTCTAATTGATCGCCCGTTAGATACACTGGTGGAGGGACACGAACAATTTTGTTCTTCCTAAACAATCTTATGTTTCTTCTGTACGGGTGGTTGATAGGAAGAAATTGATGGTGATAGTCAAACCAGCTTGTTTTTCTACCATGCTTTAGTTGAAACGCATCCGTACGATGGTTGCAGTAAGGGAAATACAGTCGTCCGTGCGTTGTCCAACCTGACAACATCCCATACGCAGGAAAGTCGCTTATGGTCCACATAAGCACTGCACGCATTGTAAAATTCCTTCTCCTGGAACAGTCAAACGTGTGAACTCCGATATGCCATAACAGCTTCAATTCCTCTACTAAAGGTTGTAGAAAAGCATCAAGTGATCATTTTGGATGGTTAGACCCAGGGACTAATATACTGATAAATAGAACTTCTTTTTGCATACACATCTCTAGTGGGAGGTTATACGGTGTGACAATTACGGGCCACAAAGAATACTGCCTACCTGACATACTAAATGGACCAAATCCATCTGTACATAAACTAAGGTAGTCATTACCTTTTTTCTAGCAAAATTGGGGTGTACCGAGTTAAAATGTCTCCACGCTTTTGCTTCTGATGGGTGGGTAACCTCTCCATCTAACTGTGTATGTTCTGCATGCCACCTCATTGATGTTGTTGTCCTTTCCGATTGATACATTCTTTTTAATCTATTAGTAATAGGGAGATACCACATCCTTTGGTATGGTATTCTCTTCCACCCAACCCCTGTGGCCTAAATCTTGGCTTTTTACAAAAACGATATTCCTTGAGCAACTTATTATCATCTTTCCAAAAAATCATACAATTATCCACACAAACATCGATAGACTCAAATGGCAGATCCAGACTAATAACCAACNTATCTCATAATACGTTGCAGCAGCCAAATTATCAGAAGGTAGATACTCTTTCAACAAATCAGCCCAATCATCCATGCATACTTCAGTTAAGTTATGACCTGTTTTTATATTCATCATCCTAGCAGCTAATGACAATTTAGAGTGTCATTCTCTACATCCAGCATATAATGGTTGATTTGCGTCATTTAACATGTCGTAGAATATTTTAGCATCTACATTTTGTTCTTCAACAGTGTTATCATCATATGCGAATGCAGAAGTATTCGCTTGATGAGGAAATGCATTTGTAACCATGTCATTAATCCTATCGTGTTGAATAATTACCAAACTCATATTGATGATCATGCCTATCAGCAGGTTCAACATTTTCTACGGAATGATGATGATAATTACTACTACTACCAACATTACCCCAATTATGTCCTTACCCATGTTGAAACCATATGAAATATTGTGGTGTAAATCCTCTATATAACAAATGCTTCCAAACTTTTTCAACAAGAATGAACTGTGTATTCTTGCACTTTCTACATAGACAGAACATCTTACCACTTTCGACAGTGATCGGTAGATTTGTGGCTTGATGCATGAAAATTTCAATTCTTCTAAGGAAATCTTGAGTCACTGATCCCTCCCCATCTCTCTGCATGTACATCCATCGTCGGATTTCATATAGATTGCCAGACATTTTTGATTTTCTTTTGTGTTTGATGAGAGAAAGAATGTGTGAGGTTGGATTTGTGGTGAAAGTGAAGGAGGTATTTATAGAAATTTCAAAAATTTTACCATTGAATTTACATTAGAATTTAACAATGAATTAACATCGATATCTTTTCCTACAAACAAACGACAATTTAACCTTCAAATAACGATTATTATTTTCGTTGTTAATAATTAAGTATACCTAAAATAAACGTTTTACACATACAACATTTTTTGTCTCTAATTCGTTGTTAAATACTTGTTAAATATGTCGTTGTTAAACCGTTGTTATGTAACGAGTGATTAACGATGATTTATAAAATTTGTGTAAACTCGTCGTAATTTACCAAGCTTTTAACGACGATTTAAATCGTCGTTAAGTTACGACGAATTAACGACAAAATAAACTTTCATCGTTAATTCGTCGTCAAATCATAGCAAAATAACGATGATTTAAATTCGTCGCAAAATTTCGTCGTTAATCGACTGTTTTCTTGTAGTGCTAGAAGGTTTAACACTTTTAGAGAGGTATTTGCTTCACTTTGGGAGCTTATTGGGGGATGAGTTCTGCCCTCTAAGATCTAGTTGGAGGACTATACATTCGTATCCTTACCGTTGCCAATACTACGTATATTACGGTTTTGAGTAGCCATTAATGAGCACATTGCGAGGGTAGCAGTCAGTCGAAAATAGACCGGGAGACAATACCCTAAGCGCAATAAAACAGAGGTAAGTCGCAAAAAAAGAATTCATATGACCTAACAAGGCATAAACCTCAACAGAAGATGGATGGAAGATACCAATCTAAAAAATTGTGAAGACGCAATAATGAAGGAGCAAATAAAGACGATTAAGCAGAAAGAAAAGGACAAAAAAAAATTAATTGAAAAATGAGAATAATAACACAATAAGGCGACTGAACACAACTAGAAACCAAACAACAAGAACAAAACATCAGTACACAAAAGTAAAGTAACAAATAAATAAAACAATATTGAAAACATAACCAGAGCTAAAGTTAAACACTAAACTAAAGAGCGAACATACAAAGGACTAACGCATGAAACTCTACCCAATAAAAAAGAACTAGCAAGTGACAATAAGACATGAGCAACAAGACCACATACCAGGCCATAAGAAAGTACGTAAAACAAAACCAAATATAGAGAACATGATGAGGGCAAGAAAACATAACCATGGAGCAACAACATAATTCAGATAAAAAATGAACAATAAGACAAAGAGCAAAATGATAAAAAAAAATACAAAACGGAAACAAAACAACACACATACCAAAAGGGAAGAGGCCCAAACTTACAGAAAGGGGAACCAAAGTCCAGAACTTACAATAGGAAACAAAACTCACCAACAAACACGAACACGACAAAAACCAAACAAAAGATGCGAAGATAACAACGGGAGAATGGAAGAAGACCCAAATTTAGATACAGGAGAACCTAACGGAAAAACTTCTAATAGGAACCAAGGAGAAACTAGCAACATAGACGCCAAAAACCACTCAAAAATGTAACAAACAGAGCAATGTATAAGAAGTAAACGAAGATAATCTTGGTACGGAACAATACAATGGGACAACAACGGAGACGGGAAAAAATAAAACATGTAAAAGGAACATGTAAATGTAATGCCAAATACAAAGAAAACATTAGAAGAGCAGAGAACGATTTCAAGCATCTGAGAAGCTTGACAGGATGGAAATCCTAAAACAAAGCCAAATAACTAATTTTAATAAAAACAACAAGCATCACACAAAAAATGGACACACAACACACAAAGAATGGGAAATTAAAAGACTGATACTGTGAAATTGACAAACCTAGACAACAATCTGATGCCATATGAACTGCACAAGAGATAACCAAAACCCAAACAAATCAAATCTCCGGAAATAGTGAACTTGAAAGACGAGTGAGCAAAACCAAATCATGAAATCTGAAAAGTAAGGCGAATGAGGGTACATGAAATTGACAAAAAGCTATAATGGTGAACACATGCAAACGAAAACGAAGAACATTAGTGTTTTCGGGAAGACCTAATCAACAAAGAGAGGTAAAAAACAGACAAACAAACTTGTCCAAATAGAAGAATGAGAAGTGAAAATTACTTTCCCCTGAAACGAGATGAAGAGAAAAGGCAAAGACAACAAGCAAGCTCCTACCATTACCCTACATAACTATGAAGTTGAGAGAAAATTTTATCAGCATTATTAGAACCAACGCAGAGAAAATGATTTTTTTTTCTTTTCAAAAATGCAAGTCATATATTAAAAACATAGCCACCTTAAAACAATATATATATTTTTTTAAAAATCAGCTAAACAACTAACAAGGGTAAAAAAGTTTTTCAACTTCACACATTTATGGCATAAGACGGGAAGTGATCAATTTTTGGCAGTTTTGAAAAACAATCGTAAACTTATGACTTACGTGCAATTTCTCTTTTATTCAAACTTGTTTAGACTATCTTACACAAGTTTTGCTTAAGTAAAATTACTCGACATTAAGACATCCCCTAATTTGACACCTCAATTCCTAAATACATCTAGATCAACACCAATCTAATTTCGATAATCTTTCTCACAAGAGCTAAAATCCCAAATTCCTTTTCTTCTATTTTAAACTCAACGAAAATGTACATGATCCACGTCCTTTAATAAAATGTAACTTCCTTTTTATTTAGGAAGATTACCTTTTTATTTACTAATTCCAAATCTTCATATTTTTCTCCTTGTATATCTTGTTTGATCCTCACGTATTAACAACCTCTTCTTAGTGAAAAAACACCACGTCATTTTAAGCTCCAGATCACCTCCCCACTCGTTGCAATCCTCAAACACTATTTAGCAATCTCTCCCTTTTTATATGAGTGTGTAAACTCAAGCTCAACAAGACACCCCCTACACATCCTTGCATAGCAATCTCTTATGACTACCAAAACTCTGTGACACAACTTTACCTTGTGTCACATATCTCATAATTGTTGTACATTGAGAACGATTTGAGCTTTCACCTTCTTAAGTAAACCTTCGATACAAATCGCGTTGTGCTATCCATACTTTGCCAAATGTCCCCGATTACACAAAGCATTGCATCCTCTTTAAGACTTCGTACACTTGATTCCTGAACACACGACAATTAATCTTCTGCTGACCAAATTCACCACATTCCCAACAAATCCAAGAATGTAATTTTCGATTTGATCAAATCATTGGACACACATGCTGAAACATGCTCTTTGATTCATGATCCGTGAGTCTTAGATTTCTTTGTTTTTGCTCGAGATTATCATTATGTGATGAGTTTCCTTTGTTTAGCATAAGAATCTTTCACCAAATTTCATCCAGCTCACATCCAAGTTCCTTCTTCTTCTTTTATTATGACATGAGATGCAACTCAATCTTTTCTTTTTCTAATTTCTATTTCTCAGAAGATGACATCTGACTTGCGATATTCCCTTAAAGTTTATCTAACTCCATTATGTTTACTTTGGTTTCAAGCATCCTCTTATCTCTAATCAGCTGAAAGTTATCATAACTCAATTTAACTCAACTCTCATAAAATTTCGTGTATTCGGCTTGAATATCCATATCACTCTCAAAATCACTGCTCATTGCAACATGGTCTTTATGTATCACACAAAAGCCCTTCTGTCGGATTCTCTGCTCCAGTTTTGAATCAACTTTTTTCTTTCTTGTTGTGTTAACACAATCTGACTCTCTGTGACCAAAATTGTGGTACATATTACACTTAAAAAAAATTTCTCGAACGATGAACAAACTGATTTGATATGTCAATACCATGACATTTGTAGCACTCAACTCCATATATTTTTTCTGTCCTTCTTCCCATTTCGACAATTTTTCTGGTAACGTTTTGAAGAAGACATCCATATGGTCTTGGTGTTTCAGGATCATCAAGGAGAGAGCTTCTTCAAGTTCCTAGATTTTATGGTTGTTTTCATCAATTTTTAATGTGGGATCTTCTACATGTCTTAACATCGTAGATATTTCATCTTCATGTCTTCAACATTGAGCATCCCTTCTGCTGTAAAATTTGGTCGGCAAACTTCAATACATCAATATTTGTCGCCATCTTTATTACCGCTTTACGTGCTGAAAATTTGGTAGGCAAGCAGAAGCTTCTTCATCAATTTTGCATGTTTACATTGTTGACCTAAACCTTGTACCTCGTTTGCAATAATACAAAGCTTGGCACGAAACTCTATTATCTTCTGATTTTCGCCCATCAGGATGTTTCCATTTGTTAAAAGAACAAAAAACACTTCCAAGGATACTGAACATATGAAAACTGTTCAGTTATGAATCTTAAAATTCAGTGTAGAAAACAAGTTAATTGCATAATAATATATGATTAAGCTTTGATTATAGGTTGCCATAAATTTACGAACAGCTATGAGAAAATACAGCCAAAAATATATAAATAAACACACAATAACTAAGGTTAAAAACTTCATAAAGCTGAAATAAGAAACATATGCTTTCAGATTTTGATGATAAATAAAAGAAACTTCACTGCTCAAAGGCCGAAATTGCAAGCCTGAACAAACTCCAGGTCATAGTCAACGTGTTTAGTCCACAGCGGTCTGAACTGGTTCATAGCTATGTCCAACCACGGCTTCATATTACCGTTAAAATGTACCACCGCAGCATTGCGGATCTCATCCATACCAATGCTTGGGTTGTAACCGAGCCCCAGCACATGCCAAGATTTATCCAGCGGCTTTGTGGTCGAGTAAAACGTGATCAGTCCCGGTGGTAACGTTCCCAGTTTCCATAGAGTCCTGTTCTCGTTCTGTAAAATTCAAAATAAACACAACTAAGTTCAAAAACAGTTACAAGTTTGTCTGAATAGATGTATCAAATATTAAGAAAAGGTTACCAGATTTTGCCAGTAGTGATATTCTTCTGTGCACTTTTCTCTTCTCCAAGCATCAAGATCAAAGAAGTTCATCCCATAAGCCCACGCGCATGCTTTGGGATTGAACTTCTCTTTGATCAAAGGATGTGAAAAATTCATGTATTGAGCATACCGATGGAACGACCCAAAGCAAGTCTCTACAGCTCCATTCACCTTCCCGTCCATATCAATCTCCCACAGCCCTGTTAAATCCTTCTGCACAACCACATCGTCGTCCAAGAAGAGTATCCTGTGTAGCTTCGGGTACATCTCGGGCAAATAAAACCTCAAATGATTCAATATAGACAAATACTTGGGGTTCCTGAACTTCATATTCGTGGTATCCTTGGTTGCATTCTCGAGCTTGTTCTCAAAATAAAATTTCTGAAGATTCGCAGACTCCAATTGCTTCAACACAGGCACATACGAAGAGTTCAAAAACGTATAGTCCTCAACGGCTTTCACTTCTACATGGGCACCCTTATATTCCTTCAGTTTAAACATTACCTGCATTGCCCCAAGATTCATCTTATCGGTCACAACATGAAAAACATGCTTCCATGGCTCCTTTGCATTCTTAACAGCAGAGTTCACCACCACCGACGCAGCAATCACATTGTCCGAAAATATAGCGTAGTGGTAAAGATTTGGATCCTCGAGCTCTGGCGGTCTAGCTTTCCCTTCGTCCGTATACTTCTCGGGGTGAGCAATCCGCTCTTCCATCAGCCTCATAGCAAGGCAATGCAATCCCTTTGGAATCGATTTCGCAGCGATCAAGCTCGAGAACGCGCCTTGCTTCTTAGCATTGGTTAACTGTTCGTTAACTGCGAAAATCGTGTCTTTCAACTTCTGTATCTTGAGCTGATTATCAAACGACTCTTTCGCTTCAGCTATTACTTGCCGAGTCAATTTAATCCGCTCCTTCACTTCTTTCTCAAACTGTCTAAGCACAGACTCTTCAATGGAAGCTCCATCAGAATCATAGAGAGCCTTGTACGATGGTTTGTTGATCAGATCCGTGTAGTTCCTAGAAAGATCTGTGAAGATCCTGACGAGTTTGGAATTCTCGAGCTTAAGCTTCCTCGCGTAAGAAGCATAGGCCAGTGCTAAAGAACGGTGGTCGTCAGCTTGTTTCCGGATCTGGAGCAGCCGTGGCTTGAGCGGATCCGATTTGATATCCAATATGGATCTCCTGATGGATCCGACTCCATTCGAGTATCCGACACCCTAAAAACTCCGCACAAAAAACAAACAGAAATTCAACACAAAAGTCTTAGTTTAACGATCCCATTGGAAGCGAATGTCATCCATTAGAAACAGCAGAAAATGGTAAGAACTTGCTACAATTCAAAACCACGAGTGGGATATGGAGAGATCTGATGAGAGATAGAGAACTTACGGGAAGAAGGAGATGAGGTGAATCATTATTAGACTCGGAAGCGAAGAGAAACGAGACAGTGAAGAGGAAAAGGGAAATAGTGGCAACGAAAGCAGTGAGTCTGATTCTCATAGCAAAGCCGCTCATCCCCGCAGATCCGCCGCGGCGTAAAAGTCGGTGGTGATTCGCCATTTGCGCTGAGCACTTGTTTGTAATTGTACTCTACTTACAGGGTCATTCGATCAGAGCAATTAATGGACGACTCTCTCTATTTTTCTAGTCTGACCCAAAATTTTAAATTATTAACATGGAAAGAAAGTAGGCCAATTAGCCTTATAACCAAATACTCAAAAGTAAGTAGGCCGAGAACAACACCAACATAGTATTTTTCTCTTTATTGATACTGTTTATTTCTCTCTCTTCCAAAGGAAAAGTACGATACTAGTGCTGTTCGTTTGGCAGACGTAGCTTCTTGCGTTTGCGTCTGCGGCTGCGGCTGCGACTGCGTCTGCGTCAATCTCGTTTGATTGTTGTTCGTTTGGTAGACGCAGACGCTGGTTTTTAGACGCAGACGCTGATTTTATCAGCGTTCGCCGCGTGACGCAGCGTCTAGACACAGATGCAACCGCAGGAAGCTGCGTCAATCAAACGAACAAACTTTATGTAAAATATAGACGCAGACGCAGCCGCAGGAAGTTGCGTCTGCCAAACGAACAACACTACTGGTTTAATCGGCCGACGTTGAGCCGCCGTGCCGTGTATAAATCCTTTTGTTTTTTGGCCAATATCTTTGAAATATTTTAATACTAACAATCGGGTGTTCAAATTCTCTCCTCTTTTCATGTTCCTTTATTGCTATTTTCTACGGAATGAGAGATGGAGAGATAATGTTTTCCAATGAATATCATATTTCTTTTGTGTGTATAACCTTCGTCGGAGCATCCTCCAACGACTATATTTGCCGCTAATCGGCCAATAACCTCCAACATAGTTTGGTGCTGCTTTTTGTTAAATAGTTATTATCGATGTACAAAAGATCGATTTGTTCTCCAGTCCAAAGCGGGGTTGTTCTTCACGATTTTTTTATTTCTCCCTGTTTTTGGAGTCGAGAAATAACTTCGTCTTCCTTCTGGTTTGGGTGTTATAGCTTAAGTTTCTTGTTTAGCTTTTTCTGATTTTTTACTTGAATAATGGTTTCCCTTTTCACTGAGACTAGTGTGTCTATTAAAATCTGGTTAAGAGATTGTCCGAATTGGGGGATGTTCTCTTTTATCGAGGGATTAAATTGGCTGAAACTAAGTATAAAGACTTTAGCTTACGGTGGTAGAGAACCTTGAAGGAAGATTCGAGGGGCGGCTGATACAAGATATTTTAAGAAAATGAGCGGTTTGGAGAGCAGAAGCGATGAATTTCATTGAGTTTCACCGGAAGTGAAGCCGGCAATGGTGACTCTCCAAAAGCAATTCCTGACCGCGTAGACAAGGATACGTGTATACACGTGTCAGTAGGAATATATTTTAAGAAAATACATGTGTTTTCTCCTTTAGTGGTGTTTATCCTTTAAATTAGTCCAGTGCCACTGGGCTTTTAACCTTCAGTAATCTTGTAAAGAGGCCTAAAAACCCCACTTAATATTAAGTTTGTTCGACAAAAAAAGCCTTATAGCAAAAAAGAATAATCTTTTAAAAATGAGAGAAAAGAAATTAGGGTGATTTTTATGCCGATTAACCGCCGTCTTCATCTCTTGTCATTTCTCTCTGATGAGAGCGGTTTTTCCCGGTTGCCGGCGGTTTTCTCAGGGTTAATCGATGGAGTAACTGCTCCTCTCTTGGAGACAATTATGATTGGCCATCTATTTAATACACTGTGTTGTTTTCGTTGTTCCCTTCTTTCGGTACCTTACAAATTTTCTGCACAAATCTCATCCCAAAATGACTGATAGCCTGCAGAAAAAGATGCAAAATGTCTCTCTGGGAATCATTGATGCCGTCATCGACCTTTTGATGCACTTGTGTGAAGAGGCGGCGACGGCAAACCAATTCAGTTCGATGGTGAGACCAGTGAATCCTCGGAAGTAGAACATCCATGCCATGGTGGTGGCACTCCCGAGGGTGTGGGGGTGTTGGTGATGAAGTGGTAGGACGTATTGTGGAGAATAGGAAAATTCAATTTATGTTCCCGACTGAGGAATCGACGATGATGATTCTGCGTAAGGGTCCTTCGGCCTTTAATGATTGGATGATCACTATGGAGAGGTGGACCTTGACACTCACTGATGAGGATCTTGATTACATACCGTTTTGGGCGCAGATCCGTGGCATTCCACTACAGTTCTTGACTCAGGGTATGATGGTGCATATGGGGAGTGAGATTGGGCACTTCATGGAGACAAATATTGGTGTTGATGTGATACAACAAGTGAAGTATGCCAGAGTCAAACTCATGTGCAACATCAACGAACCTTTTCGTTTCCAACGGTTCTTCTAGTTTGGAGAGGAGATGACTATTCTAAAATTTCATTATGAAAAGCTTCGTAACTTATGCTCTCTCTGTGGTTTTATTACTCATGATGTTGCAGATTGCCCTTCAAACAACAATGATGCGGCAAATCCTGGTGATGATGATAGTGATGATGGAGGAGATGGTCCTCCTAGGTAGCCATTGCCTAAACCTACTCCTGACACCACTAGACCTCCGTCTGCGGAGATGAACAACATGAAAGAGGAGGCTGATAAGCCAGCATTGAAGAAACAAAGAAGGGATGAACATAAGGCGGAGAAGATCCAGATCATGTACTATGATATGCGCCATACCTATGTTGTCCGTGAGAGTGAGGTATGCACCAATAAGAGGAAGAGAAGCAAATATGGAGCAATGGAGTGGGGACAATGGATGATGAAAACAACATATGGAGCAAGTTCCTCTCTAACCAGTGATGTAGGACAACCGACACCAGAATGATCGAGAGGGCAAGGCGGGCCAGAATTCGCCAGGTCGGGATGAATACATCCTTTTGGAACTGTCGGGGCTTAAAAGGGTCCCTGGCAGTTAGCTGCCTACTGATGTGTATATATTTTCATGCATATTTTGATGCATTTTAATTTAGTTTCTTCCACATTTAGGTTGTAAATATGGTATATAAGTGCTGGAATGAATTAGATTAAGTCTTGAGTCTAGTTTAGGAGAATATTGCATTTGCATACCATTTTCTTTGCATTTGTAGGTGCAATTTCAAGATGGATTCATGGAGGCTCTAGAGGTGAATCTAAGGTAGAAATGGAGCTAAAAACCAAGGAAAAAAGGAGCTAAACACTATGGAAGAAGTTGGAATCAAAAAAGGCATCAAAGAGGAGCAAGAAGACACAAGAAGTTGCCAAGGGACCCAGTCATTGCCCCAGAGGTCGATGCTGGCCTACCTTGGGTCGATGCTGGCCTTCCTTGGCAGAGCTGCTGCCCAGCGTGACCTAGCATTGACCTAGGGGTCGACGTCAGCCTCCCTTGGGTCGTTGCCAGGCAACCTTGACCTGAAAAAGACCCTTTTTAGGGCTTCCTCTCTTCTTCTCTTAGTATATATAGCTCCTTATGTACCAAGAACAAAAATATCACAACTTATGCTAAAAAATACTTGTCTTTTCTTTCATTTTGAAATCTAAGAACCTTGTAACAACTCTTTATTTTTCTTGAGTGATTTGGATCTTTTCTCCTCCATCTCTTTCTCTAGATCTATTCTTCTAAGACCATGGGAGCTCAAAGACCCATCTCTTGTCTTTGGATTTCCATGACTCTTAGTGAGTAGATCCATCATGGATCTTGAGATATGGTAGGCTAGAGTTAGATCTAGGGTTGTTATGGATGATTAGGCTAGATCTTGGCATAAATTCCTACTAGATCTAGTTTAGTTCTTCATAGTTATTTGTTTGCTCATTGACGCCTAGAAAGTGTTCGATGAAATACCTAAGAGAACTAGATCTATGTCTTTCACTTGAGCCCATGAGAGTGGATATTACCTAGGTGCTAGATGGCTAGAAGGGCATGAGGAACACTATCACATACATGTTTAAATAGGCAACAAACGAGAGTTGAGCCTTGTAATGTGTATGGGTGAATAGATCTCCATCACGAGAGTGGATTGATCGAAAATAGAGGGATCCTTGGTCTAGGAATAGCTTCAATCCTCTAATAAAGCCTTACCAAAGTCTATCACATCTCTAGATTGAACCCGAACCCGTAATCATTGTCTCAAGATCCTATCTTTTATTTGATTAGATCCAAGTTTACTCATTTCTTGCTTTACTTTCTTTCTAGCTTTCTTATTGNCCTTGGTCTAGGAATAGCTTCAATCCTCTAATAAAGCCTTACCAAAGTCTATCACATCTCTAGATTGAACCCGAACCCGTAATCATTGTCTCAAGATCCTATCTTTTATTTGATTAGATCCAAGTTTACTCATTTCTTGCTTTACTTTCTTTCTAGCTTTCTTATTGTTTTCTTTTGTGAGTTTTCACCATGTTTGGCCTTGACTACCATTAGATTTAGTTGAGACCCGTGAAAATCTCCTACTAAATCTCCCCCTAGACTAGGACTCTTAGTTCATTCTCTTTGCTTATGTTCTACTAGTCGAGCCTCTAAATCATTGGACGACCCTAAAGTACTACGATTGACCTCGTTCTCTTGCGGGATTGAAAGTAGGGNGATTGAAAGTAGGGCATTAGGTTTATAAATTGTAAACTTGCCACACGTCAAGTTTTGGCACCATTGTTGTTGGATTTAGGCTTTAGCTAGGATCTTCAAAGAGATTTCTAGGATTCAAGGACTAGGATTTATCTTTTTGCTTATTTTATCTAATTTTCTTACTTTCTTTTGTTTTTTTTTTGATTTGTGAAGGTACATGATAACAAGATCAACAAGTGAGCCAAATACAAGACTTCTTGACATTGATCCAACAATCATTGAAAGACAACAATCAAAACAAAGAAGATCTAGATAGAGACAAGCCCATCTAAGAAGGTTGGGTATGAATCAAGAGGTTGAACAAGAGAAATCCTCCACCTATGGAGAACCCTCGACAAGAACAAATTCCCCCTCTCAATCAAGGGAATTTTGTGGGTTAAGGAGGCCAAGGAAACCGTCCATTCCACCTCCCAAGAGAAGAACCTAGGATTGGAGAAGGCGATGAGCCATTTACCAATGGCGAAAGGATGAGTATAAGACCCCCACCAATCCGAAACAACAATTTTGAGATCAAGTCAAGCTTGATCAATATGGTGCAAAACGCTAGATTCTTTGGATTTGCGTTGGAAAACCCTCTTGAGCACTTGGACAACTTTGAAAGGTTGACCGGGACGATGAAAATCAATGGAGTGCCGGAGGACATCATCAAGTTGACTTTGTTTCCAGCCTCTTTAGGAGACAAATCATCTCAATGGGAGAAAAGAGTTGTGACTTCTTCTGTCACAACATGGGATGAGTGTAAGAGGAGATTCTTGGCTAAGTTCTTCTCGCCCCAAAGGACGACAAAGATTAGGAATGAGATCTCCACCTTTAAGCAAGTAGGAATGGAATCGCTTTATGAATCTTGGGAACGCTTCAACAGATATATAAGGAGTTGTCCTCACCACAATATCAAAAAGGGAAACCTTCTTCAAATTTTCCATAGAGGTATCCAAGAGAAGTACCGATTGGCTTTGTACACCGCCACCATGGGAAACTTTGCTAGTCTTTCCGCCGATCAAGGAGAGAAGCTCATAGACAACCTAGCCCAAAGCGACAATTGCGATGAGAATGATTATGATAGAATGGTAAGAAGCACCAGATCTAAGGAAGATAAGATCAAGGATCTAAGTGATAAAGTTGATAGGTACATACAACAAACAAGAAGAAGTGTTCACTTTACGGAAACCGAAAATGAAGGACGAGAGGTTGAAAATCAAGAGGAAGTGAGCTACATACAAGGAGGGTACTACCAAAAACCCTTCAACCAAGGGTACAAGCCTTTCTACAATAACTTATCCTACCGAAGCACTAATGTGGAGAACCCACAAGATCAAGTCTATCCTTCAAATATAAACCAACAAGGGTACCAATACCAATCTAAGCAAGGCTACTACCAAAAGCCTCAACAACAAACAAGTCCTACCAAAGAAGAAGAGAATCATGCTATGCTTAAAAAGCTAGTGGAAGGACAAAATGAGACAAAATCCTAGCTCAACAAGAAGTTTAGGGAGATGAATGTGAAGATATAGTCTATCTACCGAGATATGAATGTCAAGCATGAAGCTCTTGCTTTACATGTTAAGGTAATAGATTCTCAACTCCAACAAGTGGTCTCGGACCGTAAGGGAAAAGGAGTAACTAAAGAGAAGGGAGAATCAAGCAAAGATTTTCGCAATGCTTGCTTAGAAGATATTGACCACACTCCTCTACCATGGGACGGTATTGTCTTTACTCTTAAAGAGTAAAAGATTATTGATGATTTTGAGAATTTATTTTGAATCCTCTTGATGAGATTGTTGATTGCTTGGATGTGGATTTGGTTGGGAACTCGAATTTTAAGGAAGGTCATGCCGAAATTGACCTTGAAATTGAAGAGAAAGATGCTCCAATTGGAAAGGTCTTTAGAAAAGGGACACTCCTTTAGCTAAAGGAGGTGTCGAAATTGAGAGAGAAGAAGTAGAGCCTTTTCTTATTGATAAAGCTACTAAGGAAGATGTTTTTGAGGAAGCTAAGAAGAATGATAGCTTCATGAAAGAAGAGAAACCCAACGCCTCGAGGGATGAGACAGTAAAGAAAAAGGAAAAGATTCTTAGGCATATGCCTAGAGGAGAAGAGGTGAGTGAGGAAGACTTCCTCATTTTGAGTCTTCCGGTTCTTAAATCCACACTCTCATACCCTCAACGCTTTAAGAAGCAAATCCTTGAGTTGCACTACAAAGAATTCAAGAAGAAAGGTCTTTTGGATATTCCCAAGGAATGGGAAGAAGAAGCTAAGACAAATGACATTGTCAAAAAGAAGTTGGAAAAGGTCATTTCTCAACGGGACAAGGTTGAGAAGATCATGAGGGACAATGGAATCCCAACAACTAGAGCCATTGAAAAGACTCTAGAAAAGAGCAATAATGAGCGAAGGTTTCTAATTCCATGTGCTCTTAAGGATTACCATTTTGAGGATGCTT
>OVAN01002160.1:0-35156 GCA_900406275.1 Anastatica hierochuntica | reverse complement strand
TCTTTGAATTGTTTACAACCTCGTTGCTTGCTGCGTTTTCTATGCTCTCTTTATTTCGATTTTTGCATCATTCTTAAAGACATCTATTTAGCCTTAGCCCGCTATTTGATTTCGATTCTTCGTGCTACTCTTTGGTCTCTGTGGATTCAATCCCTAACCACTACAACGTACATCTATACGCTTGCAGTGTTATCTCGGGTGAAACCTGAGCTATCAGATACACAGTTCTTAAGTCATTTCTGGAGGTCCCTATGGAAGATGTTGAGTACAACCCTCGACATGAGCTCTGCTTACCACCCTCAAACGGATGGTCAAACGGAAGTTGTCAATTGGTCCCTTGGTAATATGTTATGGAGTGTGGTTGGAGATAATATTAAATCATGGGACAGAAACTTGTACCACGTAGAGTTTGCGCATAACCATGCCATGAACAGGTCGACGGGTTTTAGTCCATTCAAGGTGATTTTCGGGTTAAATCCAAGGGGTCCGCTTAATCTTACAGTAGCTCCGGAGCCGTCTAGTGTTCATGGCGAGGCTCAGTTTATGGAAGATATCTCTCGCGATCACACTCAAGTGATGTCTCATTTGGAGGCCGCAACAGCCAAGTATAAACAAGTTGCCGATCGATCTCGTCGGGATGTGCAGTTTAATGTTGGTGATCTTGTTTGGGCGATGCTAACGAAGGATCGCATTCCTTCACACGAGTATAACAAGCTCAAACCAAGGAAGATAAGACCGTTGAAAATCATCGAGAAGATAAATGCCAATGCGTATCGTCTCAAGTTGTCGGATCATATTCAAACTGCATATGTTTTTAACGTCAAACATTTGATCCCGTTTGCTCCAAAAGATGATGTGAGTCAAGATTCGCGGTCGAATCTTTTCTCACCCGGGGAGACGTGTTGCATCACATACTAGCATCCTTATCATCGAAGACTTCTCCTTTAAGTTAGGGGTTTTGGCTTTTATCTTATTCAATAAGTTATTATTTAATTCATTAAGGAGTTTTGGCTTTTCTATTTAGTTAGATAATTAGTAGTTAGAACTTATCGTTAAAGGCTTTTCCAATTAGAAATAGGAAACAATCGAGCTCTTATATAAAGAGTCTCTGAGCTTTTGTATGATTTATTCGATTCATTATTAATAAAAACTCTAAACATTTTCTTTCAAAGTCTCTTTGCAAAGAACAAGCTTAATTCCGGGTATTCATAGAATTCAATGGACTTAAGAAGGCTTGATTTAACGGATATTCTCTAAGAACTCAACGTTAAAACTTGCTTCTCGTTACTTCCGCTATGTCAAATACAAACACAAGTTAAAAACAAGGGAGAAATACAAGTGGTCTAGTGATGGGGTTGAGGTATGAAGGTTTGTAACCACTTGTTGAGACGGTCCATAGCTTACGGTTCCTTCTTCTTGGGAAAATCAGGGGAAGTCACGGCTTGGGATTATGGTCACACCATGACTCGAAGCTTAAGCTCGGCTCTACAGTATGGCGTACCTGAGGTAATGAAATAATGAACTCCTGACTTTGTGAGTCTAAAAAGATCATGTCTTGTCTTGTAAACGCCTAGAGGAGAGGTTTGGTCGCATGATAAGAATTTGAGATCTCCGCTGATTTCTAACACGTTGTGGAGTCCGTTTCCGTATTTGAAAATAAGAACATATCCTGCTTCAACCTCTTTATCTTCACTCCACTTGTTATAGTAGTCACTATCAACATGAACACTCCAACCTTTAGATCTTTCCAAAACGAAAGATGGTGCTTGGTTGCGGTGGAGGAATCAAACTTGTCAGGTCATGGACGACAAGAATTTTGAGCTTCTGTTCGGATAGGCATTGAGCTTGATTTGAGTTGATGAAATAGTAAGAGCATGGTTCCGTGAGAGTCACGATATCGTGTCATGTGTTGTAGATGGCTTTGTGAGAAGAAGTGTCGCAAAACATATATTCTAATACGTCTGAGACTTGAGTTACGTTGTTGAAGTTGCGGTCGTATTCGAAAATCAGAGAATCTCCCACGTGGAATGATTTACCATCGGTCCACTTGTAGTAAACGTCGGCCTTCGCCGTCTATCCCTCGGAGTCTCCAACTTTGTAGATTTTCGTCAAGGAATATCCAAATAGGAACGTGCAGCTCATCATCAAGAGCACGAAGAAGAAGAAACGTGTAGGTTCTTGATGTTGTTATCGCCATTATCGAAAGAAAGATGAACAAGAAAAGATCACAAGGATAAGCGAAAAAGAAAGATGAGTATGTGATTTGAGAATAAAATAGAGCACCCTAACGCATTTTTTATAAGCTTTTGCAAAATCTAATCCTTGTCTTTTTAGGATATTAAATTTTTAGTTTTTTTTTTCAAGACTTCTTGAACAATTAATCATTTTTCTTAATGTAGTTTCATTTTTATCTTGCAACATATATAATAAAAACGCTTAAGGAAATCTAATCCTTTTCTAACTAGGATTGTGAATAATTTTTAGGTTTCCGGTTTTTTTCTGTTCCGTAAAATCTTATTCTTTTTATTTTTCATTTTTAGAATTTTTTAACACATCTCCTTTTCAATTATCTTTGTTAATCTAAAGTGTACTTTTCAATTTTTCTTTCTTTCTAGCTAAGCTAGAAAAATACAACCGACAAAGTAATAAATATATTTTCTATTTTTTGTTATCGAGTTTTTTTTTTAAATCATCCTACTATATATTAAAAGAGAAGTGAATTAAGTTGTTTTTGTCCACGTGTCGCTCATATGTGAATTGTAGAATTAGACGTTATAATTTGATTGCTCGATGAGTTTTGATTTTTAGAAAAATTTTAAAATTTTTTGAGCAAAAAAAGGACATTAAATTTTTTCTAGCAAATAATGTGTGATTATAAAATTTAAATTATTTAGATAACAAAATTGATTGGTTTTATTCGAATTATTTAATTATGGAAATATAAAACTAGAACAAAAATATATTTCATATTCGGTTATTAAATATGGAAACCATAATTAGTAATGAAATACTTTAGGAAATAATTAAGTAAACTATAATTCAATTTTCTAGAAAATTATTTGTGATTATGAAATTTGAATTTCCCAATTGATTGGTTTTATTCGTATTATCTAATTATGGAAATATAAAATTAGAATGAGAATGTATTAAAATTTCGGCTTAGTAAATATGAAATCCATAATTAGAAATGAAATATTTAAGGAAACTATAATTCAATTTTCTAGCAAATTATGTGTGATTACAAAATTTGAATTTCCTAATTGATTGTTTTATTCGAACTATCTAATTATGGAAATATAAAATTAAAATGAGAATGTAGTAAATTTTCCGTTTAATAAATATGAAAACCATAATTAGAAATGAAACAATTAAGGAAACTATAATTTAATTTTTCCTTGCCGAACAATATTATTTTGCTGTATAAATATGATTCTACATAGAACCAAAAATTTAGTCTCCTTTTTTTTAGAAAAAAGCACATATCGATAATGGTTTAAGTTAATATTGCTGAACTTGTTGTCCCTCCTAACGATTTTACGATTAATGTGAGGGTTTTAAACGTTTGGAAACAACATTATACAATAATAATTATTTTGATTTTGTTGATTTCACCGTCATCCTAAATGTGAATTTTGACGCCAATACTTGGTTGATAAGTTTTATATTGGGTTATTTTTTATTCTAAATTTACTATTTAAGTCTTTAATATATTAATAAGACTTGTTTCATATTTTCAAATGTAACTGGTTCAATTTCGAACGTAGGCACTTTGAGAGTACAAAGTCCATGAACTCCTAGCGTGGACACAAAAGATATTACTTTCCAAATGCGAGACACCGAGTAAGTTCGATCGAAAAATTATTTCACTAATGTTAAGTTCCTTATTTCATTGTCAACTTCTAACCGTTTGAACTCTTTTTCTTTAAAATAGCGATGAAGTAGTAGATTGTATAATGTGGGGTAAACATGCTGATCAATTCGGTGACATGTTGATGAACAACATTGATTCGTTCGAAATATTAGTTATGAGGTTTGCAACAATTAGAGACTAGAGAGGATGAACTTTTTTTAAAATTTTTTTGCATGTTATATTTTAATTTTATTCACTATCTTTAAAACACAAAGATTTGATTTATAAATATCATCAAAAATTCATAGGTAAGCATACAATCTCAAATGGTACTTGGGATGACTTTCAGATGATGTTGAATCCCGATTTGTCTGCAGTTAATGATTTCAAGCGAAGGTTTTAAACTCATATTAAAGAAAACTACATTTTGTACTTATTATAATGTAGTATATCTCTTTTAAATATTTCAATACATTACTTTCAGGTTCCGTAACAAGAGACGATACTTGAAAGAATCTTGAAGAACGAAAGAATTATTTTGACGGGAGATAGAACATTGAAATTTGGCTTGCATCGGTTTTCTTATTGATTTTAAGTTTTTTTTCTTTTTTTAATGGATTTTAAGTTGATTTTATAATTTTTTGCCTTTTATTAATTTAATGGTATTTGATGTTTTTTAACATGGTTCATTTGTCCTTAGTCGGTGCTTAAAAATTTGTCAAAACTCTAGGTTAAATTGATCTAAACGTTGTTATAGTAATCGTCCTTAGTCGGTGCTTAAACATTTGTTAATACTCGCATTATTTTACTTTTATTTCACTGCATTAAAATCATATAGTAAAAAAAAATTTAAAGCCAAATATCAATTGTAAAACCAAGATCAACTTTTGTTGACTCCAAAAATCAACGTGAATCAATATTATCTTAAGTGACCAATTTCTTTAATCAATATAAGACTAACGAATATGTTCTCGTTTCTTATTAACTTTTTTCAATTCTAAATTTTGAAATGAAACAAACATGCAATAGCGATGGTATGATGGTAAGATCACTGTCCAGCTTTGGCTCCATGATCAAATTTTGAAACATTAATGCTAAACGAATTATATAAAAATTTGGTTTCAAATATTTTTTCTAAGAATATGTAGGCGTGAATAATTGGAATAACAAGTTATGAAGGGTTGACCAAAGCTTCAACGAACGTTTTTCAGAGTGTTTTAAATGAATGTTATTTATTTAGACAATGATTTGTTTAGAAAATATTGAAGAGATAAGTTTTCTTAAAATGCGTAAAAAACTCTAAGAATCCTATAACAAAAACAGAGGAATTACATGATTTATTTCCGATAATTCTAAAGTTAGAGTCTATTTTGAAATCCCAAAACGGTTTATATATATTATGACTTACAGAAACAAAGTTAATTCATCTCAAAACGTCAACTCACATTTACATTCACTATTTATTTTTCTAAGGGCATGACTCTTTTGTTAAATATACATAATAGTTTTTCTCGTGTGAAAAACCCTTATTTAAATCCTCCATATAACTCATACACTCTTTGTATTATTGTAAATTTGAAATAATTTATTTTGATACCAAGTGTTTACTTTCTTTAGAGCCATGGATCCGTAGATTTGTTTGTTACAAAGTTTGGACAAAAAACCAAATCGTTTATTCGGTTAAAGGAAAGGAAGTAAGTGTGTGGAGACAATTCTTGATTTCTGCCATTTTAAACATTTAGATTATGGTACATTGTATGCATATTTCATAGAAACGGTCATACATCGACGACCAAAATGTGTTGAATCCGACTACAATTTACACCTCTGGTTTAATAAATCCGTCTACACAACCAAACCGGACCAAAACTTCAAAATCAACCAATCCAAAATCAATCCAAACTTAACCAGAATCGAACTGAACGGTTCGGTTTCCGTAAGCAACCGAAACATGTACAAAAGAAGATTCACTGTGCAAAGAATGCTGACGGAGAATAGTTCCGGCCGGCCGGAAAAAACAAGAACTCATCTAACTATCTCTCAATAATTTAGCAACGAATACTTCACACGCAATACAATCTTACCTTTTTCCACGCCTAGCTTTGCTCCAGTGACGAGCCAATGTCCAGGCAAATCCTGTGGTCCTTTCAACATCTCCGACGTGTCCACGATCTTAGCCAGTTTACCTGCTTGCCCTGTAACGTCCTCTCGCTTCTCATCGCTCGAACTTGGTGTGGAGGTAGATGGACCTCCCACTTCGAGTCTCCCTGAGGAAGTGACCGGTGTGTGGTCCCAGACGGACCGTCTTATTGTGCAACCGGGCACTTTAGAGAAGAGTAGTTTCAAGTGTAGAACGTTCTTAGACCCGAACTCCCAAACTCCGAGCTGAGCTCCTGTGACAATGTGGACGCCCGAGAGATCACCGATGTGGGTCTCAGTGTATTCGATTGGGGAAGTGCTTACATGAGAGAAGTTCTTCCATTTGATGGGCTCGAACCAGCGGCTATCTTGCTCCTCTGGTCCTTGCCATTTCGGTGCACCTATTGGCACGTGAGAGTCCCAATGTGGCTGCAGTATTTTGGGGAGAGAGACTAAGTGTTGTAAATGGATAGACAGACGGTTTTGTTTGCTTCCTTCTAAGCTTAGCTTGAGACCTGTGACAGGTTTACGCCCAACAGTCACCTGAAAACATTCATAGGGAATATGTTGCCATCCATAAACCACACGATAACCAAACAAAGAGATGCGGCCGGTATGTGTTACCTGATCAGCACTGACGAATAGTTTAGGACCCATTAAGCTGAACTGAAGAGAACGACATACGGGTTCTTTTCTCTGGAGGGTACTCTGTTCAGGAGCCCAAGCTCGAGCTATTTGAAAATCCAAGAAGTATTGTAAATCTTCGATTGGAGGCTTATCTGGTAAAACGTGAAGAGATAAATGTTTATGAGAATGTAAACAGATGGATTCGAATATAAAGAAGTTCATAATTCGGGATAGAAACTCACATTCCAAGTAAAGTTCGATAGCACGAGCCAAATGCCGCAGACCAGGAACACCTTCAAGCAGAGAAACAATAGGAGTAAAAGTCATGTTGATTATGTCCGGAGCTGCTGGTACTGTCTCAGCCCATCGCGCATGGCTTTGCTCAAGATCATCACCTCCTCTTCGCCTAAATATTACTGTTATATCCTACAGGAGATAACTTTTTCAGATAACATCTTCATTTAACAATAGTTTAGTTCAAAAGGAAATGAATTAATCTCGCCGTGGTATATAACGTTGTACAAACCTTATCTTTGTACTTTAAGGGGCCGGTAATAGATTGACTCTCTGCTTCATGAAATCTGTGCTCCATCATGTCATTGACATAGTTTTCGATTTCAGATGCTGGTAAAGGAGAAGACTGATGCTGTCTGATGTAAACTACGTCTCTTCCACCAATCGTCACCGACGTTACAATATGGGTGCCGTAATTCTCAATAAAGCTGTACCAAATGAGTAAATAAGTGGTGAAGAATAATGAGAAATGTCATCAAGAATCAGATACAAGTGTAGCTTTCAGGATCTAAAAACAACAGAAAGAGAGAATGTTTTCTATTCATTTGGCCACATAAATTATAGGTTCGATTAAGACAACGAGAGAATACTATATCTCAATTAGTTCTTTAACATTTCATCAGTGTGAACCTTTGATGTCATGTTCATATAGTGATTATATCCACTGAGACCATAAGATATAGAACTGCAGAGCGCACGGTATGGTAAAAGAGGAACTACCTAGCTAAGGAAGCGGGATCCCATGAAGAAGGAACAGCAAGTCTGATCTCATTGCGAAGAACCAATGTAAGCTTTGCCAGTTTGACCTCATAAAGCGGAATAAAGTATCCAACCAGTGCAAGAGATTTTGTGGAAGCTGCATCGACTTGCCAAGAACCCGTATAATTGAACATTGCGTTAAAGCATCCGAGTGGTATGTTCCCTTTTACACCTGATTTCTCGTTGAAGTATTCTGCCATCTGCCAAAAAGAGATTTATTCAGTAATTTTCCACATCGTCACCTAAACGTCAAGAATCATTTTGTCCTTACGGGAACAACCTTAACCCGAAAGAAACTCAAGAACACCATTATAACAAACAGCAACAAATGCCACAAGTGCCCCAGTCAAGTAAAAGCTCAATAAAGAAATTCCAAATTTAGAAAGGTCTTCAAGATATCATTTCAATAAGGGGTTCCACAAATACTAGATCAGGCATCATCTAATTATAGATGTGTAAATCAAGAACAAAGACAACAAAAGGGTTAAATCCAAGATGACATTTCAACATTAGAACTTATGGGAAAGTTACAAAGAAATCACCTGATGGAAGCTGCAAACAGGGATTCTCTGGATGCTGTTTCTGCCTCGTGAACACTCAATATCAGAAGGAACATCAGGAAGAAGATAGCCATCAGACAATTCAAGATCTCTGTTTTGTCCTTCCTCGACACGAACAAGTCTTGACCCAGGAGCTCCTTTGCAATAAAGAAGACGAACATCAGATGTAACATCGAAACCACGACCCAGAGCTTGGATCGCATTACGGAGCGTCGTAGTCAAAGCTTCAGAGCTCGATACGCTAAAGTTTCCTCCTTTACGATTCTCCATTTGAAGAGCGATGATGATGATTGACGAAATCGTTTAGGGTTCTTGGTGAAGAAAGGAAAAAGAGTAATGAGATGTCGATTAGGATATCAGAAACACCATTGTTGGGGTTTTGACTGCAGAAGAAGATAATCGTAGAAACCGCGTTGGAGATTGATTGATTTTTGTGTGTGTGTGATTGGGAAGAAGATTCTTTAGGGTTGACTGGTCTTTTTCTTTGTTAGTAACAACAACAACTAATTTTGTAGATCCTTTCTTCATTTTACAGACAGACAAATTCTTTGACTTTCTGTCTTAATTTTCCTCTTTTTTCTAGGATTTGTCTAAATGTCTTTGTTCTTTAATTTCAGCATATGCTTTTCTACTCTCAGGGTATATGCAACATTTTACTACTTGTATATTTCTAATTTTGTCCAACTTTTTTAAAAGAACAAGTACTTTTGACTATATGTTTTATTTTGACAATGAGAGATTTATGGCTTAGTTTTTATATCTACAAAATTTGTTATTTACTTTTATTGTATTTTTTCTAGAGTTGAACATTTGGGTAGATACTTCGATTTTTCCCATATTCAGTTTTTTTTGGGATAAATAATTGTAGGATTCATATAAAACCACTAAAATTTCAATGACGTTTGATTTTTTTTTTCTGGTTATGTATTGTCAGTTTTTTTTATTTGATTCGAAAGATTGAATATTTTAGGACAAACCAAAATACTTGTAAAGAAAATTAAAAGTTTGGTTTAATACCAGTGAAAATTTGGTTCAATTTTCATTTTTTAAAAAAATTAACAAATAAAGGATTTCTGAATATTTCAATTACTTTAAATCTGAACATAATTTTGTAAATTTTGGTATGTTGATTATTCATTCGGTTTAGGTTCAGTTCGAAAGGTAACCAAAATATTTTGAGATGCTATAAGTCTATAAGCGATCCAAACTTGTTTCTCGAGTTAATTCGGTTTGATTCGGTTCTTTTTGGCTCCTGTTATTTTTGGTACTCTCCAGCTTTTTGGTTAAGATTTTATTTTTCTTTTAATATTCACAAATCACTTTGTAGTACCCCATTTTTCTCCCCAGAAACTTTACTAATTATGTAAGACAGTATAGAGTTTACTTCTTTTAGCTATAGTTTAGTTTATCTAACCACAAACATTGGCAACACGAAGATCATATCCCCACTAATTAACACTTGAGCCTCTATTATCTATACATCTGTGTATCCATCCTCTTCATTTCCCGTTTACCTACCTTCTAAGTGTCTGAAGATGGAGCCGAGATTTCTAGCGGCACGCCTGCTTTAGGCTCCAACACTTTAGCTTCCGGGAGCTCTCTCGACAACAATTCCTTCATCCACAAATCAAAACATTATCACCATTGATCCACAGATGAAGCAAATATTTCGGTCAAGATAGTAGCACCTTAAATGATTCTATCGTTCCTTCCCTCGTTATAATACTTGCTAAAATTCCCTTCGCATCAAGATCACCATTTTGCATCGGCACAACAAACCTACGATCCAAGAAAATTCCAAACTGGGATACTACAAATCGCAAGAGTGCAGATACATTTTCTTGAGGTTACATGATACACAACATTTAAAAAAACGAGAGATGATGATTATTTACTTGGCTTCCAGGAGTTTGGCAAGCTGGACAGCGTCTTCTTGGCCAGAGACAAGAGTGAATCGTGGGAGAAGTTGTTTAATGACCGGCGTGATCACAATGTCAGCTTTTTCATTCTCGAGAAATTCTTTGTTGTATACACAATGCGGTTCGTAGTAGAGAGATATCTGATCTTCAGGGGATACTAAGACGTACCTGAGAATAAAACGGAAAGCAGCAGAATTGAACTAACCATAACCAGGGTACTGTTAAATGTTGCTGCGGAGATTATCTATGGGGAATTCGGAAGCTGATGAGAGCTTTTTTGTTTGTTTTTACCCGTTTTCAGGGCGTTGCCATGGTGGACCGAGAACAGGTCCTGCTGTGGCTTTAACTCGAACCTTGGAACCGTTTCTTCCACTTAGCTCGTAGCCATTTCCGGGTTCCAGGTACGTTACCTGCAATAGTAGTTCAACTTTCTCATTTTTAAATTCATTGAAGGTAGTCTACAAATCCAGTTAAGAAAATGAAAGAAGCCGCTTACATTTCTAAAAAGAGGATCCAGCAAAGGCTTTGCATTTGGAGTTGCAATAACCTTTACGCCTGGAGATTTCTCAGAGAGTGGCCTTAAAGTATTCAAATGGCAATGATCATCAAGGCTTTGCGTTATGAGCACGCAATCAACTTCAGGGAGATCGTCAAGCTGCATCGATTATAGATCTTAGAGAATACAACCAGAATGAGAGAGAAGATTATGATGAAGCTGCAACGGAAATCAGAATCAGGGAGAGAAACCTCAGCTATTTTTGTTATCCTGAATATATTCGGAATGCTGATGATTCATGCTTATGTACAAGTTGTTTCCACACAAAAGATTTAAGAATGAAATAGAAAAAGGTGATACCCTGAACCCTTTCAAAAATCTCTTGGCAGCATCATAGAGCCATGGGATTCCAAAATCCAAATTACCAACGAGAATCGGATCAACCAGGATTTTCAATCCGCCCGTTTCCCATAGCCAGCTATTTCCCTAATCCACACCGCAAAATGAAAGAAATGTAACATCAAACAAGATACAACTTCTGCTTAGCGGAATCACAAAAGCTCAAGGGGTAAATATCCACAAAGACAAAAGTCTCTGAAAGAACCCCACCTCCAAGTATGTCAGCTTAAATGCATCTGTCTCAGAGCCACTCAATCCGGTAGGTCTGTCCTCAGATAAAACACAAGATACCACAGGCACTGATAGCTTGGAACGGATGGAGACGGACCTGGCAGGGATGCGAGGAGACGGGGATGCGCTCTGGACTCTTGTTTTGGTGGTGTTGATACTTAAAGGAAGAGCATTGGTCTGAAGTGGCATCGTGGCTAGCTTGCCACCTAACACCACCGAAGCCATAGATTTTGTTTTGCCGCCTACCTGACAACGTTCGATCATAAGACATAATCAACTTCTCTTAGGACATATGATCCATGTTTTTGAGACCCATCACTTACTGCTCTCTAACCAACTTACAACAACAGCTACAATCAGGTCCTAGAGGGTGGTTATAGTTACCAAAATGTGTTCTTGCCTTAACAATGAGTCAGGTTTACCTTAAAGATTTCTCCAAAAATCTGAAACCGAAGATCGTAGAGGAAAGAACTATGAATCAAAATTTTATTTCACTAATACAATATCGTCTAAGAATCCCACTAATCAACATCGAAACCCATTTGGGATGAGCAGATTGACAGAAAACTTTTCATCAAAATTCGAACTTTTTCATTCAGTAGGCGTGAAACCCAGAAACTAGAAATCGAAAGGTACCTGCTTTTAGAGTTGGGTGAGAAAGTTAGTCGTCTTGTTTTCTCTTCTCTTCTCTCGTTGTGTAACAAATAATCAGAGGACCAAAATACAAAAGAGGAGAAAAAAAAACTGAGAGAGAGAGAGAGAGAGATTTTGGTGGTTAATATGGGATTGAATGTTTTGTAGATTTTAAATGAGGAAACGGCTCGGATATCTCTATGGTTGGAGATAAAATCTGTCATGTCCCTGTTATAAAAATTGAATTTTTTAACAATTATTTTTTTTTGGTTTCGGAAGCAAAAAGACGAGAAAATGGCTAAGAGTTCGAAAAAATTACAACAAATACCTGGGTTGAAACCCAGACCCGAAAACGCATACCCGACTCGACCCGATTCCTCTTTCTCCCAAATAACGAAGTTTGTACCCTAGAAATTTCAAATTCGAAACCTCTCTCAACCGTTGTCTTCTCCACTCTCCCATATTCTGTGATCCGTGATACTAGGAAATACTACTCATATAATCGCAACAATCTCCAAAGTTTCTGCAATTTTATCTATCGCGATGGTGGTGACAAGGAGAAGTAAGAAGGAGACGGCGGAGATTGAAGAGTCTTCGGGGGAGAGAAACGAGAACAGGAGAAAGGAGACGATGGACGTGAGAGGGGAGTTACTGCTGAAGAAGAAGCGGAAGAAAGATGGTGGCATGATTTACACCGTAGACGAGGATAAGGGCTCATCGTCATCGCCAAAGAAGAGGGTAAAGAAGAAGGTCTCGCCGAAGAAGAAGGCAGTATCAAAACCATGATTTACTCACATCTAATAAGATACAGACTCTAGCATAATCTCGATTGTATGACTTCTCTGGATCGAAAGCCACTTCTACAACTTCTCCCACTTGTTCTGCAATTTCCTCCAAAGTTTCAGTCGTATAAAAGTTAACAGGCACATTCCTTATCCGTAACCATATAGGAAGAATGTTCAAGTAATCGTCAGGAGGTTCTTCGGCCCAGTGTTCCAAAGTTATGCTCCAATCATCGTGAGTCCAAGCTCCTTCCGCTAACACTCTGTTCAAATCCTCCGATGATTGGAAGAAGAATTGAAATTGATCTCTGGATAACACTAGACCGTTAACTTTATTGCACACTCTCCATTTACGCGGAAGTTCATGGACAATGGATTTCATCGATTGATAGTCCGGATTCAACAAACGACCGATGATGCTTTTTGTGTTTCTTTCACCCGCGTAGAACTTTGGTAGATTCTTCAAGTCCACCGGTTCATCATCTTCAATAGTCATTGCTTGAAGGGCTCTGTCCAGCTGAGAATCCATTATCAAGCCTACCAAAGGTGATCAATTGCACACATGCGACACTCTTCACCAGAGAAACTAAAACTCGTCGAGTTTCAAAAAAAGGAAACTTGCCGCTAATACCTTTTCTTTGTTACCAAGAAAAGATCGTAATTTCCAAAACCACTAATGTATCAAAACCAAAGACGGGAACCTTCCCTTAGCCGGTAGAAAATACAAATATCTCCAGAGTAAATGTTCTTCCACTTACCAAATGTAGACACTCTAATTCTAAAGGAGAAACCTAAGCAAAATCGCTTCCCTCAATCCTCTTAACGCGTTTTCAAAAAGGGAAAACGTACTATTTCCACACGAGAATTGTCCTATAGTATTAGATATCCACCAAACTAAGACCTCGTACTAGATCTCTTCGAATTGGAAGTTGAAAACTTAGTTCTCTCTACTTTGGTGTTTTTAAAAAGGAAAAACGTGTTATTTCCACACGAAAATTGTTCTATAGTATCAGATATCCACCAAACTAAGACCTCGTGCTAGATCTCTTCGAATTGGAAGTTGAAAACTTAGTTCTCTCTACTTTGGTGTTTTTAAAAAGGGAAAGCGTACTATTTCCACACGAGAATTGTCATATAGTATCAGATATCTACCAAACTATGACCTCGTGCTAGATCTCTTCGAATTGGAAGTTGAAAACTTAGTTTTCTATGAATTGAAAATTATAAATTTATTTCTCTCCACAACAATAGTTCAAAACTTAATTATTCATAGACCTTGGTTTCATTCGGTTTACTGTTAACATAATACTTTTAAACCAACTAAACCAAACAAAAACCTAATTTTAATAATAAAAATTTGGCCGAGAAGATACGCAATCTCGTCGGAGTTCTTGTAATTCCCGGCGTGTTCTTCGTCTTAAACTCACTGCCCATTAGACTCCATCGAGGAGCTATCAGGGAAAAGATGCGGGTACAACAAGAACATAAAATCAATCAGTAGCTTGACGCAGAACTCATCAGCGGTGAGCGAGGCCTTGTTGATGATTTGTTGTCTTCAAGAGGAAGATAGCAGCGTTGGAGATGGAGGCGAGTCAGTACAAGATAATGGCGGAGGAGAAGATTTGTCATATTGAGATTTCTCTTGCCCTCTTCGAAGATATGTTTTGTCAGAAGGATACGGATATCGCGTCTCTTGAGTTTCAGGTCCAAATGTTACTGATGCAAACTACTCGGCCTCGGCTACTCCGATCCCGCCATCATCGACTACAAGTTCTCTCGTGGGAAAAAAAGGAGGAATATGAATCAAAACCCATTTGTAAAGTGGAGTGTTTTGGTTTCAATCTTGTAACGGAAAAATTGATTCAATGGCTATATAAAGCTTTGTGCTTTCGTGATCAAATGATCAAAAGGTGTGATGACTAGTGAAAGAAGTATAATTCTCTTTAATTATAATAATGGCCAATGCTTTGAACAGATGTTGGGCTTGAGCATTCTCTGCTCCTCCTGATGACTTGAATGCTTGTTGAGAACTTTTCACCTGTTAAAGAACCATCTTCTTCGATTCGGTTGTTTCTCGTTGCCAGATTAGAATTCAAGGTCTGAGTTACGGTTTGAGCCGAAAAATAAGGAGCCGAACTGAACCAAAAAGCTTTAAATATCCGAACGGTTCCAATATAAATATTTTTCGGGTACCCGAACCGAATCGGAACCGAACCGGGATCCGAACGGATATCTGAAATATCCGAACTTTTTTATAATTTTATAGAAAATATTTATTTTAAATATTAATATATTAATTTTTCGGTTATATTTCGGATAATTCGGGTTTTTCGGTTCTTTTCGAATAATTCGGTTCGGTTTTTTCGGTTTTTCGGATAATTTCATATTTTTTCGGGTTTTGGATCCGTTTTGGATCCACTTAAAATTTCAAGAACCGATCTGGATCTGAAAGGATCCGATAGATCCGAGATCCAAAGGATCCGAACCGGAACCGATCCGAGTATCCGAATGCTCATGCCTAATTAAAATTAAATTTTTTTGTTTGGTTTAGTTGGTTTAAAATTGTTTGGTTAAAAGTAAACCGGCAAAACCAATATCTACCGGTAATTAAGTTTTGAACTATCATTTCGAGGAGAAATAAATTTGCAATTTTCAATTCAGGGAAAAATAAGTTTGCAATTTTCGATGCGAAGAGATATGATACGAGATCATAGTTCGGTGGAGATATATTGGTATAGGATAGATATTTTGTTTTAAATTTTACAAAATCCACCACAGAAAAGTAATATTAGATTCTATTAGAGGTAATTCATAGCATTATACACATTTAGGAAGGGATTCGTCTCAAGTCATCATCAGCATCACAATCTAAGAACAGTATTCTTAGAACACATGCTCACATGGAGTCATTCATCTCTAATGATCTAAGATAAGTTCACAAACTCCTGTCTTCTCTCTTAGGAGATGTTATGAGCCAATGTGCATAGCTTTTGCTATTCCAATTACGAGGAAGAAAAGTCTACCGAGGAGTTTAGGATAATGGATTCTGGGTATAATGGGTATAGATCAGAACCAGAAACAGAGGATTTCGTTGTTGATGCCATTTGATTTGTTACACCAGACGCGGTGCTTGAACTACCAAGTGTATCAGTGTCCCTTAACTTTGAGATGCTCCAGTTGTGTCCATATAAACCAGTATCTGGCATCACCTGTGTTATTTCGATCTCCCCCTCGAGCATTTTCACAGCCTCTGACATTGTTGGCCTTGAGGAAGGAGATGAGTTTGTGCAAACGAGAGCAACATTGATCATTCTCATCGCTTCTCTTCTGTTGAAATCACCTTCGAGCATTGGATCTATTATCTTCATTATGTCCCCTTTTTGCTGTAGTGTCAGTGCCTGAGATTGATGTAAAAACAGGTTTCACTAAACTTGTGGATATAGACACATATGTCAAACGGTACAAAATTGCGAATCGAATGGGCCCAAGAGAAAGAAAAGCATCACGGTTTACCCATTCGATAAGCGAGATGTCATCAGCACTTCCTTTGTGTTTCGTATTACTCTTTCCACTAACAATTTCCATTGCCACAACGCCAAAGCTATACACATCTGCCTTCTCTGTTAATTGACCCCATAGTAAATATTCCGGGGCCATGTATCCGCTGCAGAATACAAGGAACCAAGAATGAGTTGTATTATTATAGCCGGCAAGCGGTTTTTTGTTTTATTGTATACTCTTACATGGTTCCTGCAACTTTGGTGCTAATATGAGTGTGTTCTTCTTCATGTAGCCTAGCCAATCCAAAGTCAGATATCTTTGCATTTAGATCCGCGTCTAGGAGCACATTACTGGTTTTTATATCACGGTGAACCATCCTGATCATCGATCCTTCGTGAAGGAACTCAAGTCCTCTTGCGATTCCAACACAGATTTTTTGTCTAGCCGCCCAGTCTAGTTTCAAGGAACTCTTTCCTGGAAATGAGTTTTAATATCACTGTAAATATGGGAACATAATTCTAAAGAGAAGCTGAATGACTTTTACCAGAGAGTACATGTGAAAGGGAGTTATTTTCCATATACTCATACACGAGTAGCAATTGTTCCTTCTCGACACAGCAACCATAAAGTTTGACAAGGTTTGGATGATTCCGACCTGAGATCATGCCAATCTCGTTCACAAATTCGCGGTTTCCTTGGCTTGACTTGGAAGAAAGCTGCTTGACTGCTATGATAGTTCCATCTGACAGCTCTCCCTGCATTAAGTTTCTCATATCAGAAACTCAAAAACATCCCATATCTGAGAAGAACTTGGCATCTTACTTTGAAAACGGATCCAAAACCTCCTTCTCCAAGTTTGTTGGCTTCATCAAAATTGTTGGTTGCAGCTTGCAGTTGCTTCCAAGTAAAGCAAACCGTTTGAAGACTCTGAGCTCTCATGTCTATTGTGATCAGGTTACGATGAAAAAATCATTAATGCTACGAGCATACAAAAAAGGAATGAGTTAGATTCATACACTTTTATGAACTCTGATACCTCTTTCTCTAGTGTTTTTGCCTCCTCTCCATCTTTTCTGACCATATATTCCCAAAGCCAAGAGAGTTACTATTAGCAAGGCACCCGTTACTCCGAAAATTAGCTGATAATTTCTGATTGTTTTCGCTGAAAATGAGACAATAAAAGTGTAAATACTCATCACAAATACACAAAGCTACAACATATATCTCTAACAAAGTAGTTTTTTTGGCTTTGAACCTCCACATCGTGGCCCCAGACCTGAAATGTTGGAAGATAAGTATTATCGTTAATTAGTTGGGAGGAACAAGCGTCAAAACGATAAAGGTGACAATTTAAATTTATGGCCACTTGATAGTAACACAACTTGGAAAGCCACAAAAGCAGTACGACAAGAACTAAGAGTAAGATTGATAAACCAGAGAGTTGAGATATTCGAATTTTGGAGTTTCAGCGAGCATTCGGAGGAGAAGGGGTACTTACTATTGTGACACAAGGAGATTGCAGAAATTAGAGGACCATAGTTCCCTCTACTGGGAATGATGGTTGTCCCTTTCCCCGCCCAATACAACCGAATTTCTAACATATGATCGGTCACATTAACATCTTTCTTTGCTTTCACAACAGGTTTCAAAGTCCCACGAGACTCCTCTTTGATGTTAAAATTCCTTAGGAACAGCTCCCCCTAGCAGGAGAGGAAAAAAAAACTTCAATCTTCAATGGTAAATTAAAAGATAAAATGATACAACAATCGGTGACCCTTTACCTGAACATAGACATCAAATATGCGTCTGCCAAGACGACTATATAGTTCTTTGTCTGAAAACTGAATCTCCATAAAATGGAGTTTCACGTTGTAGGCTCCGTTTTCCAGACAGAATGCATAATAAACAAGAGAGAGAGCAGATCGACGTGCAGTCTTGTAAATATCAGGAGAATCTCCAAATGCTTTTAAACTAGTTGAAATGATGTATGTGTCGTCATCACTTGCATCACCAGTAAAGTCACCTGTGTTGCTGATTCCCCAGGTTGCCGTGTAAAGATTTGTGGCAGGTTTGGTTCTACCGTTATCAGCTTGATACATGATTTTGCCCAAAGAGTTTGTAACATATACATTTTCTCCCCCACAATTGATATGTATTGATCGCTGATCTACAATTAACAAAGAGAGTATCATTATCACTGACATTATGGATATGTTAGTACAAACTCAATAAGTACTTACAAGTCGCACAGTTGATTGGACCAGCACATGAAAGAACTTCAGTTCTGTTTAGACAAGACGATTAGAAGAGCACGAAACATTTAAATAATTTATAATGCCGTGTTTGAAAGCAAGATATTACTAAGCTTAAATCCGTTGTTTATGCAAGATAAAGCAGAATATTGTACTTACAAATTGTTCTTCAAATATGAGCTTCGGTATGTGTTAATGTTACTAAAATATAAAAGAAAGTCAGAGCAGAATCTCTAACATACGCAGGTTATAAACATATCCTATTTACCTCTTATCCTCACAGCTAGATGACCATGAGAAATTGTTATAAGAGAGATCACTGTGAAAAGTCACCAAAAAGATAGAAAACCAACAAGAGGATTACTTGGCAAGACGGAAAATTTCTCAAGCCATAAAACAGGGGAAGGCCGGAAACGTACATATAAGATAAACTATTGAGGAAACCACCAGATTCAATGTTTCCAGAAAGCTTATTGCCAGTCAAATAGCTGAAAGAATATGATGAACCAATAACTTACTTGAGCACCAAAAGACCTTCCATATAGTAAACTACTCTCACTCTTGGAATGTATATACTCTTACGTAAGTTTGGGTGTTTTTGATACCGCTTGAACCTCACCAGTAAACTTGTTAAACGATAAATCACTGCAGCAAACAACGCATACATGTTCTTAGATACAAACATAATTCTATAGGATGTTTGTTGAATGTAATTCTACACATTCTTCTTTAAACAGATCCTCTCATACTTGCTCTCACAAAAAGTTAGTATTTTCTCTCTAGAATGTTTTTTTCATGGGTGTCCATAACAATCTACATTAATAGCCTAGCCATATACAATTTCCTTAACAGGTAGATATGGAACATATTAAACAACCGAGTTCTGCTAAGTTACAAACTTAGTCTTTTTTCACATATCATAAGGGAAAGTATAAAACTTACAGTCTCTGTAGGTTTGGCATATTCCAGATGTAAAAAGGGATTGGACCAGACAAACCAAGATTCCTCAAAATCCTGGAAACAGAATCGGAGACCACGGTTTGAAAATTTTCAGATAAAATCAAAATAAGGAACAATAAGCTTTAATCGGAAATAAGTACAGGGTTTCAAAAGCTCTGCTGGGTATATTTGGAAAGGAGTCTATCCCTGTCATATCACTAATACGCCTGCATATGAATAATATATATTGTTTTAAACGTCAGTATTGTTTCAAACGTCATTTTACTAATATATTGAAGCTAGTTTTTTTTTAATATTACAGATCAGAAAGATATTCTAGGCGGGCCAATGCATTAGGAATAGGTCCTCTAAGTCCACTTGCGTAAAGGAGTCTGTTGATCAGAACCGAACACAAGTTAGTTGGTCAAGAGGAACTGTTTCGAAAACCCACATTTTACGAAAGATGCATTTAAAAGTACATTCCGAGATTTGAAGTCACTTTAGAACAATAGAAACAAACAAGAGATTATAGAGTAAGTGACGAAAGACAAGACTTACAGCTTTCGAAGCCGAGACCAGTTGCCAATATATTCTGGGATGATTCCGGTTAAATTGTTGTCAGTTACCCAACTGAAAACATGAAAACATAAAAGTGGTTTATAGGCTTTTCTGGATTCAATCTTTTCACACTTAAGTAAGCCAATTTGAAAGTGTTGGATCAATTTACAACCAAACTATAAGTACTGGGAATAACAAAGCAAGTATAGAGTGAGGAGAAAAGGTTCAGCACTAAAGCAACACATCTCAAGACCAGTCCAAGCGTTCAAGAAACAACAAAATTCTACAAAGGTTTCTTCATGAAACATATTTCAGGAACTTTGCGAATTTACCGATCTTTAAGTCTAATAAAAGATTAGTGTATCCAGTTAAAACTTCAAAACATTTGAAATTCAAAAGTATAGCAACAACTTACAATTCTTCAAGGTTTACTAGTTTAGCGAAAGTTGTAGGCAGGCTTCCTGTAAATTGATTTGACCCAAGGTTCCTACAAAAACCCAATTTAGCTATATAGGAAGCAAAAGCATGTAAATTAATCTCTTTCCAAATGGATTCATAACACAGCTAGACAGGGCCGACTTTTGGCCATGCCGTACGAAATATTTGTTTCGAACCCCAAAAATTTTTTGAATTAATATATATAGGCCATTTGGCCCCCAAACCGGAAAAAAAAATTACGTAAAAAATTCGGCCCACAACAGTGTATAAGTTTATAATCCCTCGAATCTCAGTGTCGGCCCTAATAACCACGAAGATGCAAAAACGGGACTTACAATACTGTTAGGTTGATCAAGTTACCAAGCTCGTCAGGAATGGGACCAGAGAACTGGTTGGCTTCAACTTGTCTGGAAAATTTTGATCACATTACTGTTTAAGTCGAAATCAAAAGGCACAAAACCAAAAGGGAGACAACAATTTGAGACGCACAGTTCTTTGAGATTTTTGAAGTTTTGTAATCCAGGTGGTAGATTCCCAGACAAAAGATTCGCCGAGACCATGCTGCGACAAAAAAAAATTTCAAACGATCGTTAAGATGAAGAAGCATTGGAGAGAAACAGAGAGAGAGAGAGCTAACATGGAAGTGAGGTATGGCAATGAAGCCCACTCCATTGGGATCGTTCCCGTGAGGTAGTTTCGAAACAAGTCTCTGCAAAAACTTGCTTGTAACATTTCTCATAGCCGCCATCTTTCTCTCACACCAAAATTCTTTTCATCTCTCTCATTTGTTTTTAGATCGTTCAAATTTTTTTTCCTTTGTGTTCATTTGCGTTTCAAATTTTTGATATTTTGTTCACAGATAAATCTACCACTTAAATATGTAAACAGAACACTGTTTTACATTGGGAGTTTATTTTGCAACCATTTCTGACAAATTGAACCTTGTACTAATCATGAATTTTTCATATAAATTCATCGTGGTTAAAACTTACATTGACCGGAGATATCGAAGCTTGGCTAACTCAGGAGGAATTTCTCCCTGAAGAGTATAATTGTTGAGAATACTTTTTTATTTTTCCAAATTCATGCAAAATAAAGAAGGATTAGTCAAAAATAGCAAAAAAAAAAAACAAAAACAAAAAAGAAGAAGACCAATATAACACACACTCACAAGTCTGTAATATGACAAGTCATGTTGTTGTTGAAGCTACAATCACAAACAATGGTGTTGTTCATCTCCGGGTTCCAAACAGAATCAACTTCTTGTATGATCTCTAGAGTGCCTAAATGGCAAGGGTCTCTACCATTTAGGTTTAATCTCTTTATCCCAAGTCTAGTAGCTATCTTCTCAAGCGCATCCACTGACCAACACAAAAAAGTTATCAAGGAGAGAAATATATACATATATGGATGTTAATATATAATAATCAAGCTAGCTTTTGATTGAATACATTCATCTGGGTGAAGAGCTGGTGAAGTGGTGGTCATTGTTTGAGTTGCAGAGAAGCTTATGATGATGGTGAATATTAGAAGAAGAGCTGAGAAGACGATCCACATCATTTTGTCACATATATAACGATTTTTTTTTGTATGTTTGGTTTTATCATCTTCAAGAGATTTCAGTAAGTGTTATTCATATTATATGAATAGTATTGTTTTATGTGTTTAAGGTCTTCTTGATTAAGTCGTCGTCCAGTGGCCCAGTAGAGAGTCGTACGAATACTTTTTTGAGCAAGACATAATGTTGATGTTCAAGTTGCAATGGTGAATGCAGGGACAGAGGTATAGCATTAAAGGGAGGGGGCATTTGCCACCCTAAAATTTTTAAATCAATATGGTTTTAAATAGATTTTTAATTATTGTCCTCTTGTTAAATTATTTTATGCTCCTTACATTTAATTATTTTGATTCACAAAAGTTAAAAGTCTACGATATAAAAGATGCAAAACGGAGATGAACAAGTGAGTCAGTAGTTGCACCACCTCTGTTGCCATCTCACAGAACCAAGATTCGAACCATGTACATGCCTCTAATAAAATGAACTACTTGTCATTAGATTATAGACGACAAAAAAAAATGCAAAACAAAAGTCCAATTATTTTTTTTTGTCTACTAAGTCTCCATCTGTTTAGAAAATATAATGAAATATTTTGAATATTCTAAAAGATTATATTTCTTAATTCTAATTTCTTTATGTTGTAGGAAATATCCTAACAACTAGTATCGATTTATTTTCTTTCTCTATTTTTAATATTCAAATTTTTTTGTTGCATTCATTGTCATGGTCAATTATGAATTCTTCAATCCATTCATGTTTAAAATTGTGTTTTATTATTGTGTTAAAATAAACAAATAATTTTACTGTTTTATTTTAGATTTTATTTTGTTTGTCATATTTTTCGAGAAAAATTGATTAGAATTATTAAAAAGTATAATACATAACTTTTATTCGATTATTGTTTTCATTTATATTGTCCACTAGTCATGATGTGGGCTTCAAAATGGTGATAATAAATGAAACTTGAAAAAAATCATGCTACGAAATAGTCTAAAGTATATTTGCTAAAAAAATTTGATAATCCTTAAATAATATTTGGTTTCGTATATTTTTTCGCCTCGGTAGAAAAAGAAATTTCTAGTTCCATCACTGGGTGAATATATAATAGGTTCATGAATGCTTGATGTAGGGGTGGGCGTTCGAATTCAGTTCGGGTTTATTCGGGTTTCAGGTTTTGAAGTTTAAGACCCATTCGGGTATGTACAAATTTCGGTTCGGGTTCGGTTCGGATCCTATCAGGTTTGGTTCAGCTACCCGTATAAATTACATTAATTTTTTTTGAAAATTCTAATATAACTAAAATGCCACAAAAAATCAAAAATAAAATAAGATACAACATAAAATTTTGAGTAATGTATGAAAAATACCTAAAATTAACATGAAAATTGTTTTGACTCGGTTATACGGAAACGATATATATTTTAAGTATTTATGGTATTTCTAGTACTTTTAGCTATTATTTCAAATACTTTTAAATATTTTTTTGATATTTTTAGATAATTCATATATTTTGGCTATTTTTTTCTAGATATTTTGAAAGAATTATGCACTTTAAGATTTATATTGAATATTAGATCTAAAAGTAACTAATATATTTATATATATAATTATAGTTTGGATATTTTCGGGTATCCGAAATATTTCAGTTCGGATTGGGTTCGGGTTCGGTTTTTCGGATATTGAAGTTTAGGATCCATTCGGGGTTTTTTATTAATTTCGGTCCGGCTTCGATGCTACTTTTTCGGGTCGGGTTCGGTTTGATTTTTCGGGTTCGGGTATTTTGGCCACCTCTAGCTTGATGTGCTATTTCGTGTCCTTTTATATGTTTTAGTTTTTCAAAACTCAATTAACACCAACCAAATTTTATCTAATTTCCAGCTGCTTTTGCCCGGAGAAATTTTAAAGGGGGAAATTTGTGAAAATAACTAGGAATTTTCAAATTTACGTAAAGAAAGGCCTGAACTCTTTATAGGAGGTCATTAAAATCCTCAATTTTCAAATATTATTTTTTTTGTCCAAAATTTCCAAATATTATAAGCTTGAAATTATGTTGACTGTTTGAAAAACATGAATTAACCGTTAAAATCTTCTTTTTTAAAAAAAAAAAATTGGCGCTATTGCACCAACCAATATCGGTTAACATAAGTTGAAGAAGATTAAAAGATAAAGATGTAGGTTATTTTGGCAATTTCTCCTTAAACATATAGTTTTCTATGTTTTAAAGCCTTTATTTTGAGCCTAAACAAGAGAAGATCAGACTAATATAAAGTTCCACACAACTTTTACTAGTGATATGAAAGTTTGTATTTAGCTACAAGATAACCTCACAAGACACAAGGGTAATGTGCACAAACAAGCCTACGACGAGGAAGACAACTCTGCTGTGGTGTTTAAGTTTGAGGATTCTGAGTGTAATGGGTAGAGATCATCATAAACAGACGTCGACGACGCCTCTGGTGTGCTTCCAATCCTCTTCATCAGCTTTGAGAAGCTCAAGTTGTGTCCATACACAGTAGGATCCGAAATCGCCTGTGTTATTTCTCTCTCTCCCTTTAGCATTTGCACAACTTCAGACATCAATGGCCTTAACAAAGGAGATGCATTTGTGCAAACCAGACCAACTTTGATCATCCTCACTGCTTCTATGCTGTTGAATTCACCTTCAAGCACTGGATCAACAATCTCCAGCATGTCCCGTTCCTCTTGCAGCGTCCACGCCTGAGATTTGATATGAAAATGAACTAAACTTACGGTTAAATTGGGAAACAAAGAGATAGAGACGCTCCCCAGTTTACCCAATCAATTAAAGAGACGTTATTGTCGCCTTCCTTGGGTTTCATATTGCTTTTCCCACTAACAATCTCCATTGCTACAACCCCAAAGCTGTATACATCTGCTTTCTCTGTCAAGTTACCCAATAATGCATATTCTGGAGCCATATATCCGCTACACCATAAGAGGAATGAATAAAAATTTCAGAGCTTCTCAGAAGTCTACCGTGATTCTGGGCCATGGTAGTTGTGTGTTTATACAATACTACTTACATGGTTCCAGCAACTCCGGTGCTAATGTGAGTCTTATCTCCTTCGTGCATCCTAGCCAATCCAAAGTCAGATATCTTTGCATTAAGGTCCGCGTCTAGAAGCACATTAGCGGTTTTTATGTCACGGTGAACCATTCTGATCATTGATCCTTCGTGAAGGAATTCAAGCCCTCTTGCGATTCCAACACAGATTTTTTGTCTCGCTTCCCAGTCCAGTTTCAAGGAACTCTCTCCTGGCAATGGATGTAAACCAAAGGGAAGCTTTAAGTGTGAGAACTTATAAGTACATTTGAACATAACTCTAAAGAGACGAAGCTGAATGACTTTTACCAGAGAGTGCAAGTGAAAGGGAGTTATTTTCCATATACTCATACACGAGTAGCAATTGTTCCTTCTCGACACAACATCCATAAAGCTTGACAAGGTTCGGATGATTCAGACCTGAAATCATGCCAATCTCATTCACAAATTCACGGTTTCCTTGGCATGACTTGGAAGAAAGCTGCTTGACTGCTATGATAGTTCCATATGACAGCTCTCCCTGCATTAAGTCTCTCATATCAGAAACTCAAAAACATCCCATATCTGAGAAGAACTTGGCATCTTACTCTGAAAACGGATCCGAAACCTCCTTCCCCAAGTTTGTTGGCTTGATCAAAATTGTTGGTTGCAGCTTGCAGTTGCCTCCAAGTAAAGCAAACCGTTTGAAGACCCTGAGCCCTCAGATCTATCGAGATCAGGTTCGATGGAAAAAAGTCATCAGTAAATGCTATAAGCATATAAAAAGGAATGGATTCATATCATGCACAATCTTTGAAGTCAGATACCTCTTTCTCTTGTGTTCTTGTCTCCCCGACATCTTTTCCAAGCATACATTCCCAAAACCAAGAGAATAATTGTTACCAAGGCACCCGTTACTCCGAAAATTAGGGGATAGTTAGTGTGATGTTTAGTTTTCTCCACTGCAAAATGAAACGCTAAAAGTGTGAAGATCACTAAGCTATAGTGACAAAGTACTCTTTTTTAATTATGAATTTCGGACCTCCACATCGTTGCTCCAGACCTGAAAATTTGAAAGAAGATTATGATCGCAGTGTGGCAAGAACAAGTATCAAGGACTTGGAAGAACGAGAAGTGTTCTTACTGTGACACAAGGAGATTGCAGAGATAATAGGACCATAATTTCCTCTTTTCGGAATGAGGGTTGTCCCTTTCCCTGCCCAGTGTAATCGAATCTCCAACATATGATCGGTCACATTAACATCTTTCTTTTCTTTCACAACAGGTTTTAGAGTCCCATTAGCCACCTCTTTGATGTTAAAATCTTTCAAGAACAGTTCTCCCTAAAATGGGGCAAAAAGCAAACAAACTTGAATCTTGTATGCAACTTATTTTGAAGGATGATTAGAAAAAGCGGTTATTAAGTAACCTGAACATAGACATCGAATATGCGCCTGCCCAGACGGCTATATAGTTCTTCGTCCGAAAACTGAATCTCCATAAAATGGAGTTTTAGATTGTAAGCTCCGTTTTCCAAGCAAAACGCATAATAAACCAGAGAGAGCGCAGATCGACGTGCGGTCTTGTAGAGACCAGACGAATCTCCCGATGATGTTAATTGAGTTGAAATGGTGTATATGTCATTATCAATTGCATCATCGGCAAAGTCACCCGTGTTACTGATTCCCCAGTTTTTAGAATGCTGATTTGTAGCTGCTTTGACTTCACTGTTATCAGATTGATAACTGACTTGACCCAAAGAGGTTGTAACAATCACACTTTCTCCACCACAATTTATATGTAGTGATCGTTGATCTACAATCATCAACGTTTATCACCCATTAATAGTATAAAGCAGAGTATGTCAAAAGTGAGTAATGCATATGTACGTACAGTTGGTGCAGGTGACTGGACCAGCGCATGGAAAAAGGTCAGTTCTGTATGACAAGACGATGACATCTAATCAGGACAATATGTTCAATCATTTGTATTGCCGAATTATATTACTAAAGTTTAATCCGATCTTGTTGCAGGATAAAGAAAAAGATTATACTTACAAATTGTTCTTCAAATATGAGCTCCGGTATGTATTAATGTTACTGATTCAACAGAAAGTGAAGAGTATAAACTTCAAAATGAGCAGGTCATTAACAAATAGTTACAGTATGATTATGTTTGTACCTCCTTTCCTTGCAGCTTGACGACCATGAGAAATTGTTATAAGAGAGATCACTGTGAGATTAACAAAATGTAGAAAACCAACTAGAAGATTAGTTTACATGACAGGAAGATTTTGTTTGAAGCCATACAAACAAGGGAAAGCGTGAAACATACATATTAGATTTAGTGTTGAGGAAAACACCAGATTGGATGTCTCCAGAAAGCATATTGCCAGTCAAATAGCTGCACATACATACATACATAATAAAGAGTCCGTGTATGAATTTGTGATTATTCACATAGCTTGAAAGCACTTACGTATATTTTGGTGCTATTTTTATTCCCTCAAGTTCACCAGTCAACTTGTTAAACGATAAATCACTGCAGCAAACAACATGTTTAACAAAGTCAATGAATTTCTTTTGGTATGAACTTAAGTCATATAAACGTAAAATGTCATGACTCATATGAAAAACATCTCAGCAAGCAGGTGGAACATATTAAACAACCAGAGTTCTTACACATATTCTGGCAAAATAAAAGAACTTACAGAGTTCTCAAGTTTGGCTTGGTCCAGATGTAAGAAGGAATTGGACCTTTCATACTCACATTCCTCAAAATCCTGAAGCAAGGGGCGAAGACATTAGTTTGATATCCCCCCATAAAATCAAAGCTTCCATTTAGAAAACACATACAGGTTTTTGATGACGTTGCTAGATATATTAGGAAACGAATGTATCCCGGTTGTATCACTAATGCTCCTGCAGAAGGCTTAAAAATATCAGCCTCCTCATTTCAAATGGTTCTTTAGCTGATCATCATCAATTGGAAGTAGTTAAATTACATTTCAACAAGATTTTTGAGGCGTGCTACCGCATCAGGAATAGGTCCTTTCAGTCCACTTGCGTACAGATGGCTGTTAATCATAAACCGACACGAAATTAGATGACACCGAAAACACAAACTCATAAAGAGAAACTTTTACAAGCTTACAGCCTTTGTAGCCGAGACCAGTTGCCAATATATTCTGGTATGATGCCAGTGAAGTTATTGTCACATATCCGACTGCATAAACCAATCAATCCACACCAAAAACTAATACATACTACGGAATGAATTGGACCAAGATAACTAGTTTTAGAGCAACAAACATACAACTCCTCAAGGTTTACAAGTCTAGCGAGAGTGGTAGGAAGGCTTCCTGTAAATTGATTGGACGCAAGCTCTCTGCCAAAAGAAAAACAAAGACTATTAATAATGTAGGTTTTGAACAAATGGTTGAAGATGTAAAAGGGACTTACAATCCTTGTAGGTTGATCAAGTCACCAAGCTCGTGGGGAATTGCGCCGGAGAACATGTTAGCTTCAACCCCTCTGAAAAATTTCATCACATTAGTAGTAAGTAGCTCTCTGATAACTAACAAGATAGAGAGTGAGAGACGTACAGGAATGTGAGATTCTTGAAGTTTTGCAACCCAGTTGGTAAATTCCCAGACAAACGATTCGCGCATAGCGAGCTGTGAAGAGAAGCCAAAAGTCACTCACGAATCATGAAGATGAAGCTCCAGGGGAAAGAGAGAGAGAGCTAACATGAAAGTGAGGTATGGCAATGAAGCCCACTCCATTGGGATTGGTCCCGTGAGGTAGTTCCGGCACAAGTCTCTGCAGAGAAGAGCAGAGCATAAAACTCACTCTCATTTCCCTCATGGCTTCTCTCTTGCTACATGTTTGGTTCATCCTCATCGAGAAGAGAATAGTTTAGGGTAGTTTAGTTTAGTTTCAAGTATTTTCTTAAAGTTCGATTCGGGTGGTCCTTTTCGGTTCAGTTTGGATTAGATTTTAAACTATATACAATGGGGTTGTTGAATTTATTCAACGGTTGAAAATAAAAAGCACAATACATTGATGATGTTGAATGCTGAATGGGATTCAACGTGTTGAAAAAATTAAAAATGGGCCCAATTTTGTTATAGTTCTAGTTTCTATTGGTTTTTTGAGATTCTAAAGTTTTTTTTCCTTCTTAATAATTCAACAACAATTATATACAGTTAAAATAATTTATTTTTTTATATCAAAATTCATAACTTTTTTTACTCTATAAATAGAGACTTGCTTCATTTGATTTGGATACAAAAAATAAACCATATTTATACTATAATTTTCTATCATAATACCTTTAAACTCTTGCAAAAATAATTAATACATAGAATAAAAAAATTTAATTAATCATGATTTTAATTAAATTCATTGAATATTTTTATTAATATAAAAAATGATGAAATATGGTGTTGAATTTTATTAAACAAAACCACCGTAGAATAGAAAATTTTAGTGGGTATTGAATTATTAGGCGGAAGAGAGAGAATATGATGTGAAGTGTAAAATAGGGTGTTGAATAAATTTTCCATTGTACATAGTCTTAAGGTTAAGTTCCGTTCACATATTATGTTCTGATTCAATACCATTTTCCGGTTCGGACTCTGTACCAGTTTTCCAATCCTAAGTTCTAAAATCAAATCCAAAAAATAAGTTTCAAGAACTTATGAAGTCGTAACCTATGGTTTTTTAGGTATACTAAAGTTTACTAAAATCTCAACAATATTAAATAACATTAATTAAATATTTAGATTTTTTTTTGTTAGTTTTTACTCAAAAACCAAACTTGAATATGATCCGAGATTCTTTTAAAAATAAATATTTTTTTCCGAATGGAATTTTTTTAAAACTCGAATAAACAGAAAACCGAATAACACAAACCGAAACCGAACCAATATATTATTTTTCCCGTATAGATCCTATTTTTTTAAACCGAATAATATGAACCGAATTAACCAAGTTAACAAAATGCCCATCCCTAACTCCTACATAAATAAATTTCAATGTAAAAATACTAAACCTTAAAAACCAAAAGTCTAAACTTAAGCCTAAAACATAAGTTTTGAACCATTTATCTCACCTAATAGTAGAAGAATGTTGTGGACTTGCAGTCCCAAGAAGCTAAATAAATTCGTAAAATAAATTCCAAACTTACATCTTCTGGAGATAATGAAGCTTGAACAACTGAGGAGGAAGTTTCCCAGGAAGACTCATAGTTTTGAGAGAGCTGTATTTAGTTAAAATGCAACAAATAAAAAAGAATAAAAAAAAAGAAGAGATAAGAAAATGATTAAACAAAGTAAAGACATAAGAACAACACTTAACAATTCTGTAACATGACATGTCGTGTTGTTGTTGAAGGTACAGTCACAATGAATGGTGTTGTTCATCTCCGGTTTTGGAACAACGTCAATCATTAGAGTTCCTAAAGCACAAGGGTCTCCATAACTTAAGTTCAGTCTGCTGTTACCAAGTGTTATGGTAATAGCGATCTCCTTTAGCGCATTCACTACGATAATAATAAATATAATTAAACAAAGGAAAACAAAAATCATATAACAAAAATTAAATAAGAATTTCTAGGAAATTTTCAACTCTTCTCATACATTCATCTGGATGAAGAGCTTGTGAAGAGGCTGGTGATGTTAGAGTTGCGAGGAAGCTTGTGATGATGATGAAGAACATAAGAAGACTCGTGAAGGCGATCCACATATCAAAATTAATACTTTCTAGTGATCTTTTTTGTATGTGTGTGTGTATTTGTTTGGTTTGTCACAATGTGTTCATCAGCAAGTGATTTATAATAATATGAAGAAAGTGTGTTTCTTTTTAACCAAAAAAATAAAGAAAAGCGTGTTTCTTTAGGGGGAAGACTCAAAAGTAAACGGGTGGTCAATGCAAGAGACAAAGAAGACCAGTAACACACTTGCATGTCTTTAATATTACACGTCCTGTTTGTGAACGTACAATCACATTGAATGGTGTTGTTCATTGTTTTGCCATTCACCGTATTAATATAACAAACCAAAACAAAGATTATATACATAAGAATTCTAATGATTTTATAAAAAAAAGAGATAATATACAGCAATTTCTTCCTTTCCAAATAAAAAGATTATGAAGATATTAAAAATATAGTTATAAAGATAGAATATTGAAAAATAATTTATATAAACTCTAAAATTTAAGTTTAGTAGTCTAATATTTTAAAACAAAGAAATACACTAATGAAATTTATTTCATAGTATTTCGGGTATCAAATATTATCCAAAACAAATCTTACTCGAACCCGTACGAGTATCCAAAAAACCCGAACCCGAAATTTGAAATAACTAAAAATATTAAAAATTATGAACTAGAAGTCTGGAATCCAAAACTCGAAATAATCGAAAATCCCGAAGCCGATACTTGAAAAATCTAAACGTGATCAACTATAAATTGAATACAAAAAATGAAAAATATACCCGCGCAGTCGCACAGGTCAAACTTTGGTCTAATATATTAAAAGAGAATCATACTTTTTATCTACTTAAAATAGTTGTCATTTAAATTTGGACATATTCACTATCATTAAAAATAATTATAGCAATTATTTGATTAACAGTGCAATATAAATATTGTTAATCCCATGTTATATCCTCTACTCCCATGCATAATTAAATTATATAGAATTATGTTATTACTATTAATCAGTTTATACATTATACATTTATCAATATTTATGTAGTTAACGTGTTAGGATACATGAATTAATAAATCTATAATAATGTTCAAAGCAAGACTATATATTCAATCATATACTAGAGTTTTAACTCGCGCAACCGCGCGATTTTCTTAAATAATTTTATATATTACTAATCATGTTTAGATTTTTCGAGTGTCAGGTTTATAATTTTTATTTCGAGTTTCGAATTCGGGTTCAGGTTCCAAACTTTTAGAATTTCAGTTATATCGAATTCTGGATTCGGTTTAGATTTGAGATTTTCGAACTTTCAGATTTCCTCGGATACTCATATAGGTTCAGTTCGAATAATATTCAATTATCGAAGTACAATGAAACAAAACCCGTTAGAGTATTTAAAAAAGATCAGATGACTAAACTTAAATTTTTATAGTTTATATAAATTATTTAAACTTTTATAGATTTTTCTACATTTTATCACTTTATAAATTTTTTTGAATTTTTGTAACAAATTTTATTTAGAAAATAATGTAATTGTAATCTAATTATCTTAAAAGTTATGGATTTAGTTCAAATTTGAAAACGAAGTATATTTAAATTTGCTAAACTAAGATTGATGATTTTAAATTGTTTTGGTTTACAATTTTGATAGTGATTAAGTGAAAAGAATATTAGAATATTCTAATATGTTTGTTGGAATATGTAAATGAATAATTAGAATTATTTTAATTTATTAGATATATTTAATAAAAATTTCTAAAATATAATTATTTTGAAAAATTACACATGTAAAGGTCTATGTCTTCTCTTTTAATAAGATAGATGTATCTATTTTTTAGCTCATGAAATTAGATACATAGTCTAATAAGTCTTTAACTCATTAGATTATTGACATCTCTATTTAATTTCATTCACTGAGAGACGTTTATATTCATCTCTAGTCTCTAGTAATTTTAATTCAATAGATTTTTTTAAGGCATCAAATCTATCTAAATGTATCTAAATGGATTAAACAATAATGTATTCTTTTGATTCATTAGATACATTTAATAACTTTTTTAAAATATGTTCAATTTAAAATATCACACACGAAGTGAATTTTGACTTCTCTTTTAATAGAATAGATTATAGGTTTTATAATAAATCGGTTTTGATATATCTATATTGTAATATATATATATATATATATATTATAATATTTTAGTACAAATGCATATGTTAGGGCTAGGCTATATATATATATATATTATTTTTGTACAAATGCATATGTTAGGACTAGGCGTTCGTGATGCTGTTTAGGTTCAGATTGAGTTCAAATTCGAACTCTAGCCTATAGGATCCATTCTGGTTTTTGAAAAGTTTGGTTAGAGTTTTTCGGGTCGAGTCAGATTTTATAAAACTGTTAAAATCCATATGTCCGATACATTTTTGGGTTCGATTATTTTCGGGTTTTTTGGATTAGGGTTCGGTTTTTCTTCAGCTTTCTCCAATTTTTCGGATATTTCGAGTTTTAATCGAATATTTTTGGTTTTTTCTGGATTTTTTGGTTGTTTTAGAATTTGGATTCGGGATTTTTTGGATTAACAAAGGCAAATATATGAATATAAGGGTATAAAGATAAGGATGTGTATATATGTGTGTGCAAAAGTTAGGGCAACCATATACTATTCTAATATGTAGTTGGAATATGTGAAAGTGAGACATTAGAGTCAGTGTTATTTTTTTTTAAATTTATTAGATACATTAGATACATTTAATAAAATTTCTAAGATACATTCAATTTAAAACATCACACATGAAAAAGGTTGTGTACTTATGTTATAATAAGATAGATAGTTATTTGTTACGTTATATACATGTGCCCAGTCTTTTCATTAACAATAGAATATCTCCACTGTCCCAATATTTTAGCACCTAATCAGTCACAAAACATAACCTCGAAAATCAGATGATCAAGTCCTTAAAGTTTCTTTTTCTTTAAAAAAAAACACATCAATGTTTTATTTGGTAAAGCTTAAGAGGACTCTATTCGTGTGCATGTGTTTACTTGTGTGATATTTGCTTTCTCACCTTGCTCAATATACTAAAAACTTTCCGCAAACGCTATGGGTCATGTGGTAACTGTTTGCCGATGTTTATGCGAGGGGAGTCAATATAAAAAAGTCGACGTTATCCTTCTTTTTTTTTTGTCAACCACACATTAATTAGTTGTCTCCCCAAGAGGGTAGTCAACTCGGACAGGAAGAGTGTACAAAAGTATAATTATTATAAGAGTTACGAGATCTTCGCGACGTTATCCTTCTTGAAGACCGTAAATGTTAAACTTTTGTGTGTATATTTTGGTTTATTGTTTCTTATTTGATTTTCGCCTTGGTTTGGGTTTTGTATCGATCTATAATTGTTGTGTACTTAATGGAAAGAGTATGCAACTTCCATGGTGGAGTATGCAAATCGACATAAGGGATTTTCGATTGTTTGTGTTTTGTATTTGGCCATAGTCAAGGAGTTCACATGTGTAGTTTGATTAGGTACATTTACTATAGAAATGTTTTCATAAATATCATTTTTTTCTCTTTGGTTGGATATGAGCTATAGATCTTTCGAATGCACTAAATTATTTTCAGTTTGCGTTCGATCCAATTTCCTATGAAGTCAAGAAATTTTGGTCCATTTATACAACTGATATTTGTATAAATTGCATGGTTTTAGAATTAATTTGTGGTATTTTTAGTCTCATTTCAACTCATTTAGAAGTTTTAGCCTTAGGTTTAGACACATTTGACTCGCTTTGATCATTTTAGACCATTAGGTGCATTTAGTGTTGCATAATGCATTTCTTTGGTGTCTTTTCAGGTTCTTGGAGATCTATCTTTAGGAGTAAAGTTTGAGGAGCACTTTGGTGCTCGGAAACGAGAGTGGAACGAGAGAGATAGGAGATTTGGAGCTTGGACGAACATAGAAGGACATGCGCACGATCTGGAAGGAGCTGTTTAATGTGTCAGTATTTTAGTGGTTTTTACTAAGATTTTACACGAGATTTATGGTTTTTTAGTATGTATTCGGATTGTTTTGGCGCGGTTTTGTGTTCTTTGTTGTTTTTACATGATTCGAGCTTGAGTGTGCGAAAAGAATGCATTTTGGATGGATTTCAAGCGTCAAAGGAAGTGTCCGTGCAAAGCTGGAAAATGCCAAGAATTTTGGACACATATCGACCGATACAGACATAGATCGACATATCACTATCCCAAATACCCAGGAATCTGTCCCCGGATCGACAGATCCCTGTCCAGNCTGTCCAGAATTGCGGACCGATTTTACGAAGAACCATACCGAACTTATTTCGAACCGGATTGCTATCAAAAGACCTAGACTCGTTTTCCCTGTTTCATCATGCATTTTTAGAGAGCTTGAGAGAGATTTGTAACCTAGGGAGAAGAGGCATCTCAGTACTTTGATTCGAG